>MJUT01011481.1:644820-676543 GCA_002080005.1 Gigantidas platifrons
ATAATTGTTTCACGCGGACTACGACAGGTATCCCGTGCCTTGTGCAGGATGACTTAGTTGATTAACTTTTTTTTCTTAAACTTTAAATAATCGTTTCACGCAGACTACAACAGGTATCCCGTGCCTTGTGCAGGATGTCTTAGTAGGTTAACTTTTTTTTCTTAAACTTTAAAGAATTGTTTCACACGGACTACTACAGGTATCCTGTGCCTTGTGCAGGATATCTTAGTAGTATTTAACAAACTTGCCGAAAAGAAGGGAAACTATATTTTATGACGAAATGGCTTCTTGTTGGACCATGGAGTAAAAAAATGATTGGCCAAGTAATTAGACATGTATTCAATATAGAATATTGAGTAAAAAGCAAGATTGGGCAAATAATTAGACACACATGCAACATGCATAGAACACGTATCTGAATAGTTTTTGATTGATCTTAATTGGCTTTGATTACGATTAGCTATCACCCACTTTGAAGCCACAAATCAACTCAACTACATCAGTTCAGAAGCCACAAATTAACTCGGCATACCAAGCTTGCATTCAAAAATTCAAGTTTATTTTAATTAAAAAATAATACAATCCAAGCTTATAAATGGCAATGATACATTTGCACATTGTTTTCTTAACAAATAGATTAAAACAAAAGCAAATATCAGAATTAAAGAACGAAAATATGATGATAGCTTGCACACCTGAAAAAGAAAATAATTATGAATGAATCGCTCATATTATCAAAAATGACAGTTATACAAATCTCAAGAACATACAAATGTACAAATAAAGGTTAATATTCCATTTCTTTATTTTGCAGCGTTTAATCGTCGATGTCGGTGTTTTGGCGGCGTTTTATAGTAAATCACCGAAAACACCGCGTTCGATTTTTCTCTGACATTTCGCAGTGTTAACACCGCGTTTTTTTCAAATTTCACCGACATTTTCGTGATTTCACCGACGTCGGCCCACAGTGATTTCTTGCTAAATCGCGCTATTCGTGCTGTATCTCTGAATTTGAATGACTTTTCTCCATTAGCATTCAAGGAAATTAGGAATTTGAATCCACAGGACATTCGGTCCTGTGAACTGTGAGGAATTACAGGACCGAACTAGATTTTACAGGACCGACAATAAAATAATGATTTTTTTTTTAAATAATAAATTTATTTTATGTAAGTGTCACATATTGATTGCATTAAACTTACAATCACAATCACAAACAGCAATATCTACAATTAGACAGCGGCGTAAAGGTTAGTGTGCGAGTGCTCATGGGTTCGTGCTCCGGTCGTGTCAGACCAAAGACCATAAAATTGGTATTTTTTGCCTCTGTTAAGTGCGCAGCATTAAGGAGAAAGAGCAAAGACTGGTTGGCTCTGAATCAGTTTAATGTGTCCAAGTGGGATGACAATTTGACACTTACATGTAGTCCATAAATACATTTGTATATTATTGTATACAGCATGATCATATTCATTAAAGTATATTTCCACTCTAAAATTACAAAACTATTTGTGACATTAAAAATTACTAAATGAAATACAGTATTCATTCTATCTTAACATGTAAAAAAAATAGAATAAAATAATAGCTCTATGCTACCAGAAAAGTATTATTAGAAACCAGAATTTAGAATTAGAAAAGAATATATATATATATATAGCTCTTTTGGTCCATTGGCTTTGATGCACCAGTTGCAGACCATAACATTTTGTTCAACGTTGTGATGAAGTCAGGGTCGGTCCTGCTTCCAAGAATCAATAAATTTACGTTCTCGGTCATTTTCATTCTGTTTCTTCCGTTCTCTCGTCTCCTCTGTGGTTACTTTTCTCTTTAATGGCTTTCCTGGTATGGCTCCTGTCTTGTACTGCAACAAAGCCATGACCACTGTGTTTTGAAGTGATAAAATGTTCCGAATTAACGACGATTGTTAATGAAAAAAACTCTAGAGAATAATATTTTTCCGAAATACCATGATCACTGTAGTCGCACGAAATATTTTACGACATCAAAATTTTACGACAATAACTGTCGTAAGTAGTTAGTGTCTTTGTCAAAACTCATGATTATCTATTACGATATATGTATTATTTATTTTAGATTTTTCTTGATCTAAAAATTACAAATAAAAGAGAATTAGAAATATTTTTAAGTTGAATTTACAGAGAACCTCTATTTATCTATTCTTATTGGCAGTGGCTGACAAAACAATTTACAGGACAGTCGGTCCGGTGAGTTAGGGAAAACTACCGGACCGCCAGGAAATTTATTGGACACAGTCCGTCGGTCCGGTGCCAATTTCCTTGACTGCATTAGTTTGGGATATTCATTCAATGATGCCTTAGAGATGTTATAATATGCAAAGTTGTGTTAGTTTTAAAAACAATCTAATTAAAATTAGATGTTTGTTTATCTTTTTTTTTTCTTTCATTTTTTGTTGCATGATACACTTACATATATACCAACATCTCATTTGGGGTTTATATGTCGGGGTTCACATTTTCAAGCAACCAAATTTTTTTCACACACACAAGATGTTATGGTAATTTCAATTTTGTACAGGGCCCGGGTGGCTCAATGAGTTAGATAGTTGGATTTACCTAACTCATACAAGCCTATCACCAATACGTTGTGGGTTCGTGCCCGGCTTTGTAAATTACAAAAAAGAGTGTAGTCATTAATAAAGTTTACCAGTTGCTTGCCCATGGTCGGTGGTTCTCTCCGGGTACTTTGGCTTCTTCCACCACTAAAACTGGTTACCATGATATAGCTGAAATATTGCTGAAAGTGGCATTAAAACACCAAAAATCCAATCAAATCAATTTTGTACATGTTAAACCGAGGGAATAGTTTTTCTAGAAGACTTGCATGTATTAGAATCAAACAAGAACAGTTGAACTCTTGTTTTTTAAGCTATTTCTACTAACCATAACCATAATTTTCAAGTGTACCAACAAAATTAAGTTCAGTATATACATGTATTCATGTTTTTTATTTTTGCATTAATAAACAAAGTGAAACTGCATGCAAGAACACAAGAAAAATGAATCTGCGTTCACGCCTGCTCATGTGCAGGGTTTGAACCTAAGGAAATATTTTAGGGGCCAAGTGGGCCCCTACCAAATTAATTTTGGTAGCCCACACAATTTCTTAAGGGCCCATCAGGCGCGCCTGCAACCTCGCTTGCGAGGTGCCTTACGACAGGTGGTCCGGGGCCGCTTAAGGCCCCCGGAAGCCCTGGGATAAATGGTGTAAAATCCTGCATTCTAGCCATTTTCTGGCAGCAAAATTGCTCATTCAGAAACTATAATTTAATACAGAAGATAAAAAATTTCCAAATATTTTTCCTCAGAATAAACTTATTTTGCATGCACCAATACACTATGACATCAGAAATTTATAGTTGAAATCAAATTTCAGGGCGATTTAGAGCTTGACATATGGTGTGGATGTTTGGCCATTGTTCAAGGCCTTATTTTGACCACTACTGGCCCTAGATGTGGTTTTTGGATTGGTTGTATGGCCTTTGGTCGTGGTTCTCTCCGGGTATTCCGGCTTCCTCCACCCCTAAAACTGGTCGCCATGATATAGCTGAAATATTGTTGAAAGTGGCATTAAACACCAAAAATCAATCAATCAATCGTCAAATATTTTTGATATTTGATAAAAAAAATAGATTGATTTTTTTATTTTGATTTTTTGTGTTTTAACGCCACTTTCAACAATATTTCAGCTATATCATGGCGACCAGTTTTAGTGGTGGAAGAAGCCGGAGGACCCGGAGAGAACCACCGACCATGGGCAAGCAACTGGTAAACTTTATCACTTGCGGCTGCGAGTCGAGTGCACCCGTTTTTGTAATTTAGAACGCCAGGTGCTAACCCACGCCATATTGGTGATAGGCTTGTATTAGTTGTTAGATCCAACGACCTAACTCATTTAGCCAACCGGGCTAATTTCTAACTTTCAAAATAATATACATTTGAAAATTATGAATCATTTTAATTTAATAAAACTGATTACAAAGTATTATTTTATTCAAGAGTTATGAAAAATTATAAAAGTAAAATTATATTTTGGTTCTATTCTGAAATACATCTAAACAAGGAGATGATGGTTAACTTGTATGTTCTGAAAAAATGAGCCAAGTCAAATAAATTCTTTGATTTGCTCAGTTTTAATGAAAAAAATTGTTTATGAGATTTTTTCAAAGTCACCTTGAATACGGCTTTGGTTTTATAATTTTTTTTCTCAGATTTTTAGTTATTCAGTTATTCAAAATAAAAGAAAAGTTCACTCATAAATTACTAAATTTATAATTAAAAACAAATTTTAAACTCATACAATTCTTCCATTATATAACATATATTTGGCCTCTTACATTTCCATAGTAAAAAATAGAATTGAAATATTTACTACTTGCTCATAATAATTTTTTGAATGCAAATAATTTGAATTTGTAAAGAACAAGTAAAGTGTTTGGTTGAACTCGCAATGTTTAATTTCAATTTTCATTGCAGTAGTCTTTAGCAATATTTCGGGTATTAGGAAACCTTTAAAAATGCATATGGGAATTGGTACCCTCCTAATTTCATAGAGTGTTGTATAACGGAAAATGTTCAAATTTTAATAAATAGTTCCGCCTGTAAATATCAAAGTACTGGTACACTTGAAAAATATTGGACGTCCTGATACTGCGCAAGCTTAGTTACAAACAAATGTAATAGAGTTATTAAAGTGTAAATAGAAGCTCTCTAGTTTGACATATTTGTCCAAGTCGAATGCCAACTTGTTAAATCAACACCCTTACACAGGGTTCTCAAAATGTGCCGGCGACCGGCGATTTCGCCATCTACAAATTTGTCAAAAATAAAAATAAAAGTTGGTAAAACTGAAATGTTATCAAGATATTTACTTTTTTCTCGTTCTCTGTTATAATTTCATTACGCGTTAGAAAACAACAGATCGCTCTTGTTCTTTTTGAACCTGTGTAACCTATGACCGCAAAACGTTGTGTTGATCGCAGATTTTGATTCGGAGTCATCCCGAAATCGGAATGTATTAGAAGTTACCGATATCCGGTAATGAATAAAAACCCACGATGACAAGATGTCAGAGTATGTCCCTGTGGCAAACATCTACAGGTGTATTCAGTGTTTGCCATGGCATTGTCACTCGGTTCTAATTTTGTGACATTTTGACTGCAGCTTCAATTTCTCTTTGAGAGGAACAAAAATTCACCCTAAGAAACCTGCTTTTTTTAGACCAATTAAAAGCTTCATTTTCCTCAAATATATGCCCAGATTGCATCTCCTGCCATCTAGAATTTCAAAATTTTTCAGAGGGAGGACCCCCAGACCCCCACCAACAAAGAGGGGGGACACGCCTGCGTCGCTCGGATAGGCATGTCCGATCTCCGCCTACTTCCAAAAAATCTCCATCTACTTAAAAACTTTTTGAGAACCCTGCTTACATTCATTCATTGATTGATTCATTTTCCCCCTGAAATTTAAAAAAAATCTGGTAGCCCCAGAAATTTCACATTATACCGTAAAAAGTAGAGATGACTTGCTACAATAAGATGATCCCAAGTAAGAATTTGATGGAAGTAGGAGTTTATGCAGTTACAGTAATTTTATTTTAAATGAACAGACCCCTTTCCATTTGCTTCAGCATATTAAAAAAGTTTTGTGCAAGATACATTTGTAGAACACTGTAAAAATGACTACCACTTCACTCTTTGCCCGCTGTCCTTCAAATGAAAGTGCTGAACTACATCGCTACAGGATGTTACAATGACCTCTATCATGTGTGCACGTTCAAAAAGTTCAGTGGAAGATACAGCTTTATAAAAATAACAATGTCTTCATTGCAAGATGTTACACTGAAATTCCTGACTTGCATCGAAATTCAAAAAATAGAAAAAATGACAGATATGGCACTATAACAACAGTGGCGGATGTCCTCTTTTCCGTCATCTGTCCTTAAAATGGAAGTCGGTCAAAGGTTATTGCAAGATGTTACATTGCACAGGAAATAATATTTTATTCTTAAAATATTATGCAATAAATTGTACATTATTACAATGATAAAGAAATATATACATTGTATATTATATCTATTCATTGTATATATTTATATATAGTGACATCTGCAGGTCTTGTGTATCACATGAAATATAGAATATATTTAAGATAGATCTCACTTTAACATTTCAATTTGGTCTTCTATTAAAAAAATGTTCCTCCCCCCCCAGTCATGGCGAGGTGTACTTGAAGCAACATTATGTGATGAAGTTTGTCAGTGACTTGCGACAGGTCGATGGTTTTCCCCGAATACTCCGGTTTCCTCCCTTAATAAAACTATTCGCCATGGTATAGCTGAAGTATTATTGAAAGTGGCATTAAACACCATAAACCTAAACCCAAATCTATTTCAAAATTTTGAAAATTGTTTGTCCAAAGGCAAAATTTCACCCGTTCTGACAATGGCACTATCGTAGATGGTTCTGTTGTCAGACAAAATTTGTATTTGTTTTTTGCAGTTCAATGTTTTCGGGTTTCAACTAAATCGTGATAAGTAAAATTTGGTTCCGGCTGTTTTATGAAATTCCGGTTTTTAATTGAAATGTTCTTTTGCAATGATGTGGAACATGTCTTTTAGTTTTTGTGTGGGAGTTTGTCCTGGAATAAACGACCTAACAAAATTTTAGCATCCTCATTAGACATGAAGATAAATGATTGGTACTGTTAGTGTTACCAATTATGCTTTCAGTCTTTGACTTAATTTTTTTCACCTACTTGCCCGGAAGCCAAAATTAAAAAAAAAATTCACTTTATTCAAGCAGATTCTTTCATAATTTTCACTTGTCCAAATCCAGTTGACTTGTCCCTGTCTTTGGGCATGTGGGTTAGCGTGAAGACTGCTTTTCTTTGTAAATATTACTGTATGAGTAGTGCCTCAGACAGGGATCACTGTCCGTCTTGCATCTGTATTCTTGTATCACCACACTGTTGTCAATATGTTACTCCCACCTAATGATGGTTATTCGAGAAACGTGTCATGTTCACTAAATTAGATATATACATGTATACTGTGATGAGTGGAAGCAAAAATTTGAAATTTTATTTTTATATTTTCAGTGAGGACTTCCTTGTGCAGGTACAAGCACAGGTGATGACAAGAGATGATTCTAGTGGAGGTTGGGTGCCAATGGGAGGTGGAGGATTAAGCAACGTGGGATTACGTAGGCTCTCACGTCCTGGTAACAACGGGGAGGAGACACCTTTGACAGAATATTTGATTTATGGAGAAAGAATAGTTGATAAATCTGTAAGTATTACATGTCATGTACCAGTATGTCTTGATTTTTAGATGTTTTTGAAAATATTGAAGTGTTTAAAGAAACAGCTTGATAGTTTAAAAGAGTATGAACTGTCGAGCTTATTTCTGGTTATCAAATATACTTTTCACAGTTGACTCGATAAATTTTAGAAAAAGATTGATTTCTCTCTTGAAGTTGGACTAAGTCTCCACTCTTTTAATGCATATGGGGTAGTTTATTTATCATTTACATACAATGTATAAGGAATATATGGTATCTGAATTACTGGTCATTTTACTTTTCTTAGGGTAAGGATCTGGTAATATTGGAGACTTGTCCGATTCATACCGTTACACAATCTGACAAATATAAAATGGTAATTACAATGCAGTGTTTCAGCTAGACTTTGAAATCTTCAGAACAATTGCCAGTTTTATCAAAATTTCTTCTTAACATTCTTTAATAATTAAACTAATTTTAATTAAAGTTCTTCAAGACAATTTAAGAAATGGGTGGACAAATGTCCTGAGCCGGTGCCTAGATGAATCACTGCAATGTAATTCTCATTATACTTTTATTGAAGGAAAATAAAGTTTCTTTTATTCAAAATATGCAAGTAACTTTTAATAAAATTTGTTTTCCAAATATAAATCAGTATTACGACCTGATCTCTACTGAATGCAGTGATGTTAAATTGTACTGTACTGTTGACAGTGACTGATTTTTCTCCCTCTGCATTAAGGATATTTATAATTCCCCCATAGTAATATGTCAGTAGATAAATAATATAAATAAGTAATAAGTAAAGTCTTTCATTCAACTTGCAGCAATCTTTTAATTTTGCATTTAATAATACAAATAAATTGATATATGCCCCTATGCATGACGGTTGAGTGACCCCTGAAAGATTAGGAGCATGTAAGGCCAAAACAATACCTGTGTTTCAGCTAACCCTTCATGATCCTAATTTTTATTGCCAATTTTGGATAATCACTGTTAAAAGTCAGATTATTGTCCGGTATAATCTGGGTAAAAAAATTGTTTTTCCTACATCATGTACATGTACCTACATGCCCTATTTGTTTCAAGAATGTTAGCTGATACATAGTTGTTTTTAGTCCCATACCGACGAAGTCGAAGGGGACTTTAGGTTTGCACTCCGTCCGTCAGTTCGGCAGATCAGTTTTCCGCACTTTTTTTCTTCGTGCTTGCAGATATTGATTTGATATTTGGTATATAACTTTTACCATGACAAGTTACAGATCAAGTTCGAATGATTTTTGCACTTGTATTTTTTTTTCAAATTTTAAGTTTTCCAGACTTTTTTTTTTACGTCCTTTGATATATTGACTTCATATTTAGTATGTGGCTATATCTAGATGAGTTACAGATCAAGTTCGAATTTTGTTCCGGTCGAATGATTTTTGGCTGAGTTATGGCCCTTGCACTTGTATTTTTTGTTCAAATTTTAAGTTTTCCGAACTTTTTTTTTAATGTCCTTTGATATATTGACTTCATATTTAGTATGTGGCTATATCTAGATGAGTTACAGATCAAGTGCGAATTTTGTTTTGGTCTGTTGATTTTTTGCTGAGTTATGGCCCTTGGACTTAAATAAATAAATACAGTAACAAACATGGACAGTCCAATAGCAGGGTCAGTGAATTCTCCTCATAGTTGACTGACTGCTAACTGAAGGTAGAATGTGTTGATTACAGACCATTACACTCTGGACAAAATAATCATAACTGATACTTCTAACAGCCATCAATTAGTCATGAACACGATATAACTGAAATATTGTTGAAAGTGACATTAAACACCATAAACTAACACCAAATAAATTAATGGACTTCATGATATGGAATAAAATATAAAATATTACCAGTTAGAACTAAATGTACTTATGTAGTTGTACCAACATATTGTGTTGTTTTTTTGAAAAGTAAACCTGCCTCAAAGAGAGAAATATGGTTGCTAAATCGTAGCCTTTACGGATAAGATATTTCAAGGAGGATCTTACAAATTTAGATGTGTCAGATTTGAACTTGAAATATGGATGGGAAATATCCTTTTTGATCAGATCTCTACATGTAGGATTGTATTTTTATACAAGATCATTATCATAGTAATATAATTTTGTGGAAGTTTTGCATAATTTATAAAATGGGTATCCTTGACCTTGGCATAAAAGTTATTAACATTTAAGATGTTGGAGAAATTTTGTGTAGGAAGAGAGGGGTAGTCACTAGTGGCTGGGTTACAGTGTACAAAATGTATGCAATTCCATCTTGAATCCAAGATTCTGCATTGATATTTATATACAGTATATATTGTATTTTTATATGTACATGTATCATGTAATTGACACCCACTGGTCAGAGCTGAACACAATAGTTTAGATTTATTTTAGGGGGGGGGGGTCAATATACAGTATATATTTTTCTATGTAGTATTGTACATGTATCATGTAATTGAAAAACATTGGTATATTATAATAGACACCCATTGGTCACCTCCCTCTGTTTCTGTAGATTATTAAGAGCTGTATACAATAGTCAGATTTATGGGGGTGGGGGGAGTCCTCTTTATTATTACCCATGGCAAAAAATGTAGATGTACACATACATTATGTATACATTGTAGGTTCACAATCCATATTTAAGGATTGGTTTAAATATTTATCCTATATTTGGTACAATTTATTTTGTCAGTTTTGTGTACCATTTTGTCTATGTGTGTAATTTTGTCAATACCAGAATTTAAAGTTTCCTGTGAAAGTAGATTAATAGTACTTTACTTTACTTTCTGACACAGATTTTATTTGGTGATATTTTGCCATTGATGTACATGTAGTTAAGGAAGTTCCGTTGGCACTTATCCTGCAGTTATTGACCCTGATAAAACACACACACGATCAGATGAGAGAGAAAAAAATACAATGCTTTGAATGAATGGGTCAAACATAGCTACATGATTGTGTGTTTATAAGTCTTTTCCACCCACACACTCAAATTTGGCAGCTAGTCAAAACATAATGAGTTCTCTCAACTGAATTCAAATACTTCATTCATAAATTTTATTACCCATTCACACTACATGATTTGGCTTGTGGTGTTTTACATAGGTGTGAATGGAGAGTACTATTAAATGCTGCTTAAGCATGTTGTTGTTTGTTTGGTCATTTAATAACCTGTTCAGGTAATTGGGTTAGAGATAAGTTAACTTTGTGGTTTACCACACCAACCACAAATTTATTGAACCCCAAAATGCAAGTTGGATTTTTATGATGTTTACCTGTTTTATTTACATATAAATATAGATATTTATGATGCATTGTGAACTCCTTTATGATTTGAAAGTATATTGATTGATAGTGAAACTTACACCCATGGTTTTGAAGTGCATATTTTTTACTGAATATTTTATCCATGTTAGTGAGGAAAGAAATATACATTCTTTTGAAATTGAAAGTAAATAATATGAAAATTAAAATGTAATAATTGTATTAAAATGTAGCACTTTGAACTTTGACATATATTAATTGGTAGTTCTTTTCTTTTTATTAAAAAGCCCATTACTCTAAATTGAAATGTCAGATCTTTTTTTTTAATTTATTTTGATAATCTGGTAAGGTTCTGTACCTTGATCTATCAAAAATATAGATTGATTTGATTGATTTTTGGTGTTTTAATGCCACTTTCAACAATATTTCAGCTATATCATGGTGACCAGTTTTCGTGGTGGAGGAAGCTGGGGTACCCGGAGAGAACCACCGACCATGGGCAAGCAACTGGTAAACTTTATCACTTGCGGCTGTGAGTCGAGTGCACCCTTTTTGTAATTTACAAAGCTGGGCACGAACCCACGCCGTATTGGTGATAGGCTTGTACGAGTTGTTAGATCCAACGACCTAACTCATTGAGCCACCCTGGCCCCTTCAAAAATATAGAACTAAAGGAGTAGGATACAACACATTTAAAAAAGAATTTATGTGCAGCATTTAATATGGTGACAATACATTGTAGCATTAAGATAAATTTAATATAAATGTACATTGTGCAGGACTTTCAATATTTTTCAAGTCTACCAGTACTTCACTACATTGTATTTACAGACGGTACTATTAATCAAAATTTGAACAATTTTCATGAATATATGTAGCTTATACAACTCTCTTTAAAATCAGGAGGTAGTAAAGACCAGTTTAGGGGGGGTAAAAGTACCTGCCTACCTTGTACTGCCACTCACTGAAAGGCATGATTGTGTATATGCAAAATTGTTTCATGTGCAGTATATTCCTGATTTCAAACAATACAACATTGTGTGATAAGTGACTTGCAGCAGATTTTCTCCTGGTATTCTTGTTTCCTTCACCAATAAAACTGACCACCACGATATAACTGAAATATTGTTGAAAGTGGCATTAAACACCATAAACCTAATGATGTTTGCAAAAATAAATATTTATATTTTGTCACACTGAGTATAAATATAACCAAAAGAAATTTTTTTTAGGGAGGGAACTCTAATCTTAACTTTATAGATTATGACTGATTTATAATGATGCAATGTAATAGTTGATAAATAAGTTATACCTATTGGTAAACAGCTGTGTCAACCGTGTGTAGTCATATTTCTTTCATTGACAAATTCTATTACCAGTTTTGCAACAAGAAGATATTTTAGGTGGTAAGGAAAGAAAACACCTGGTATTATATACATTATAATATTCACAATGCTGATTCACTGCCTACAATCAATGAACTAAACTATCCTTACACAGCTGATTCATGCAAAATTTAAAATCTCTAAGGTAACATCAGATTTCAGGGTTTACAGAAAGAAGAGGGGGCTGTTTTTATATAGACTACAAATCTTCCAATTGATGCCTTCAATTTTAATAATAAACTCAATAAACACTTGCATTCATGTAGATTTGTTTATCAAAATCATAAAAAAGAATGAAACCAGAGAAAAGAACATTCAGTATAATAAAACAAATAACACAGCAACATTTTTACCCACTATTGCATTATTAATTTGAAACTGGAGTCTGTGAGTCATTTTATATTCTGTACCTCAAATTGAGTAAAATGTACCCAGTATAATTTTTTTTCAAAGATGATCAAGTAATCTTTCTGTCAACAAGCATTGTTTTTCATCTAACACTTCTTAGAGAATAGACTAATACAGATATACTTATCCAAGTTTTTGAGACAAATTTTGATAACTATGCAAGATGATAATGACTATACATATATATATATATATATGGTAAAATTAGGTTAGCATATGTTCAGATTTAAAAGTCAAATTAAAAGCCAGGTGAGCATTACCTTGAGGGCCTCTGGTTATTGTATAGAAATAATTGTTTGTAAGAGGGACTTTTAAATAAAATGGATGTAAATTTGGTGAATATACAAATGTATTTGCAGTCTTTGTCTTATTTTTTTGCACCTACTTGCCCAAAAGCCAAATTTAGAAGGAAAAAAAAATTTATTCAAACAAATTCTTTCATAATTTTCACAAGTCTGAATCCAGTGTTACTTGCATCGGGCAAGTGGGTTTGCACAAAGACTGTATTTGGCTTACTTTTAACATGCCTATAATGTAATAACTTGTCTTATGACTTATATACTTTTTTCAGGTTGTTTTAGATTGTGTATTAAAAAGAGACATGAAATACTTCAAAGCAAATCCTAAATTTCATCACTGGATTACAGATGACAAAAGATTTGGATTAACGTTTCAACGTTCTGATGATGCAAAATCTTTCCATAAAGGAATAAAGATTGCTGTTGCAGATTTAATAGACGGTTGGTATTGCCACCAAATAGTATTCAGTGGAATCCTTATATTTACCTTTATTTTATACTGTAAATTTAAGATTGGTCTGGAAAAAAAAAGAGAGTTGTGTTTCTCAAGAAATGTACAAATGTATGTGCTTCGTTAATTGGCTCTTGGTAAACCAAGACCATAATGTTTTATAAATTGGAGAACATATTACTACACAGAGACTTAGCCTCTCTCTTGTAAGACATTTTATAGACTGACTTTCTGTAAGCCCTTTTTTTTTTTTTTTTTTATATAAAGGATGTCACTTACTTCTTGAATAATTAGAGACTGAAAATGATATCTACTAACAATCAACAGGCTTCTTTTCTTGGTTTAAATTTGAGAACCCCATTTGATCAGTCCTTTGAATTTAACATAAAAAAACAGGAAATTATGGTCATGAAATTTGACCATGTGTAAAATATGACCCAGTTCACATAATGTGAATTGCATAATTTCTCAACTTTTTTTTATTTAAGATAATTTTTTTTAGTCAGAAGCTCAAGTTTCAAGGATGTTCACCTTTGACCCAGTATATATTCATACACTGTAAATTTATAGAGTTGTAAATACTAAGTAGATACCCACTAATAACAGGAAGACTACTGTAAAACAATACTTCTAACTATCTTAACATTTTAATGGAGCTGTCGAGAGTCTCCTCTATCATTCGGAAGATGTGCTTTAAACTTTCTTTCATTTTGTGGTCATTAAAAGTGCATAAGTATTACTTGCCATCCTACCTGAACCTTTAGATAACATATCTTTTACATAGGAATATATACTTTGTAATAAATAACAGTTTTTAATTCTGTTATAAAGAAGCTTCCAACTTAGTATTTCTTTCATTCATTCAAGTGATTTTCTCTATGTACTCCGGTTTTCCCCACCAATAAAACTGACCTCCACGATATAGCTGAAGTATTGTTGAAAGTGGCATTAAACACCATAACCCTAACCCCTTTCATACTAGGTTAATAGTTTCCTTATAAGTTATTACTGATATGGGTTTGTTGGAAGTCTGTGACAAACATATTATTGTGTCCACAACTTATTCCTCCCCCCTTTTTTTTTCTTTAACTTTGGAATTTAAATTCTGACTTAAATCTTGATCTATGAAAGTGAATCCGGGAATTCTGTTCCAAACAATGAAAGGCCATCAGAAAGTTTATCTTTGTCTTGTTAATGGTTTTGTATTCTTGTGATCATGGCAATAAGAAGTCAAGATATAGGTCATCTAATTTGGGTCAATAATTGATCAGTGTTTCTTGATTATTGATTTTCTCATTAGTGATTGACCAAGCCTGAGAATTTTATGAATGGGAATACTGGTATCTTCACTGTGTTACACACCTACTACTTTTACATTGTCTTATCTATGTAAGATAAAGACTAGGTATAACTGAATTCATTGATTTAAAGGTTTTTAAAACTTTCAGATCATTGTATGCTAAATATTTACAACCTATTCTATATCTTGAGGGTGGCTTCAAACTAAGAATACACTCACATAACCAGATGCAGAAATTTTGCCATCATTGATTGACAGGGATAGGGAAAATGTGAAAAATACAAATGTGTGAAAACTTCCTGTGCTAAAACTTTCAAAAAGATCTTCAAGTTATATACCACAACATTTCATCATTTGATATTAATAGTTCATTTTGTAGTGAATTGTTTTGAACAGGAAACAGGGATGCTCACATTTCGTACTGAATCAATTGATTATGTCTCAACAGGATTCTAAAATTTCCATATTTGGTCATTTTCAAATGTTTGGTGTTTAGATATTTACTGGTACATGTCTGTATTTCCTTCCTTCCTGATAGAAAAATAGAAGATGGATGCCTTGTTTTATTGTAAACTTTGACCTTCCATGACAAGGAAAAAAATCATTCATTGAAATGAGATTACCAGTGATGAAATAAACTTGTTGTTGGCCTTTATTGACCTAGATTATGACAGTAATTAATGAATTGTTGACAACCTTCCCTTTAGGTCATTATGAATATTTATTGCTTGGTTTTATCAATTAACTGGATCAAGTTTGTAACCTTTTAATAGCCATTGAATGAATATTGTGTATTGCCCAGATGTTGCATGAGATAAAGCTGTATAAAGTGGGATTGTTTCAATATTTTTACTTTTTCATATTGTTTGCTTTTGGGTTTATTAACATTATGGAAGTATAGTCTATTTCATAAATGTTAAAAAATGAATTTTACACAATGGTTCAAAAGGTTTTGTTTTGGTTTTACATGTCCACATATTTATAAAAAAAAAAAGATACTGTTTAATTGCAAAATAAAATAAAACTGAAAATTGTATATCAGTAAATTTAACATTCAAGAACTGTAGGAGCAATCTAGAATGGACTATCCAGAGACACTGGTAACGAAAAAACACAACACAGAAAACTAAAAAAGATGAGCAACTGGGGGTGAAGTCCCCTCGGTGAACCCAGGTATGAGAGAAGTGAAAAATGGAAGAAAAAAGGTGTCAGTTTGCAAAGATTTCACATAATCATAATAAACTGTTTATATGGGAAATTTATTCATAGGAAGTTTTAACCTACATGTATCTACGACTACAGCTCCAGATCAAATTCTTTCTCCTAGATTCTATGTCTACTTAACAAATTCTATTTACCGTAGTAATGTACCCACATGAATTAAATTAAATCACCCCTATTTTTTGTTTTACCTTAAAAAGATTGGACATCGGATACATGTACTTCAAAATTAGATGAATAGGGCTTGTATCTGCTACAGTTTAAAGACAGATTACTGTGATAAAAACCTGTCTGTTCTGATGCATAGTTTTTTTTCTCTTTCAAGTACATAGTTTGCACCGATTGTGAATAGATATTGTGACATGAAACAGGAAGAAGCTACACTGAGATCAGATTTATCAGTCAGGAGAATGGATTTCATTGATAGAGTGTGTGAATGAACCTCTAATTATTATTGTATAATTGATTTTCTTCAGTATACATGTTGTATATCATTCAGGGTTAAATAAGATCTATAGGTTTCTGTACAGGTTAAGCTAAGGGAGTGGCACAGTCTAGTATGCTCTATTGATATTTTGATCAGGAAAAATGTTAATGGCAAATAAGTACCCTTCATTTTGTTGTCATTTACAAAAGAGAAAATGAAGGTACATTGTGCACTTCCATTAAGTGACTTTTAAGTGGGTTAAATATACAAAAGATGTATGTATTAATTTGGATTTTGACTTTGAGGTGATTTAATTAGAAATTAAAATATTGAAATTTTTATATATATTTTTTATGAATGAAGATGATGGAGGATTTATGACATTTTTAAGCATAACAATTATGACACAAGTTATCTTTGTATTATTGTACATAGTTGTACAATGTACATTGATTTTAATTGACATTAAAAAAAAAAAAATTTGGAAACACTGTTATCTTATGTGAGAATGATTGGATTTCAGGGATTGTTTTCACTCCAGTCAGATCTGTTTGGTTTTCCTCTGGTGAAGTTGGTTTTATATAAATGAGAGAGATTTATGAATAATAAATTTTGTTTGTAATGACACAGCATTGCCTTCAGTATTTTTTACACAATCCCATATATTTTAGTGGAACATTAAGCAAGGAAAAACTGAGTCACATCAACCTAAAACACAAATATTATTTTGTTTTATTTCAGTCTCAAAAGCTTTTTGTTTTTGATGTTCACATTTGTAGGTGTTATGTGAAAAGAACAAAATGAATGACAGAAATAGATGAAGTCAAAATAATTAATGTTTGATTTCTGAAATTGACTGAACATTTTTGAATTTCAAATATATCGGATTCAGAATATTTAAGAAATAATTCATGGGGGCTTGAATATATATTGATTTTACCACGGGTTGGCCCTTCGTGAGTGCGTTTGAAGGACGTCATATTTTAAGAAAGCTATATATATATATAAGAAATTCTAGGATAATAACAAACAATGATTGTTATTTTTTTATATATACTTCAGTTTGAAGAATATGTGGAAATACTTGCAACTCATCTAGCAGAATCATAGACTCATTACTTGTATTTGGAACTCAACCATTTTTACAGAAATAACATAGAATGCACTAGCGAGGGGGACTTTTTAGTTGGGGCTCTGTATCATAATTTGATCCTACAAGTTATGCATGCATGCAACAGTGGATGATTAACATGAGTTTGGGAGAATTTTGAATGATTACGAAATTAAACCCATGAGAAAGAAAAGTTAATAATGTTGTTATGACTATCAGCTTTGGGTTTTTGCATAATATAAAAACATTACTATATGAACTAAAATTATCAGTTGTGCATGTTTACTTAACTCCTGACTGAACCAAATGAAAATAGGACATTATTTAGTTTTTACTCATCTGATTTGTCTCACTCCACAAGTGAGCAGCCCTTTTCAGAGAGTTGAACCTGTCAGTAGGCCCTACTTCTGTTCCCCGAGGTCAGTGACAAAAGACGAATTTTTAATAGCTAGATTGGAAATAACTGAAAAGTTTTTTTTACCCTGCCTTTCACACTTTAATAGAGATTTCTATTGATCTTTCTATAATTCTCTTTTCAAACATTTTTTTCTAAACTTCCCTTTTTTTTCTTTTTTTTTTTGTGTATCATAAATTCTCTTTTCAAACATTTTTTCTAAACTTTCTTTTTTGTGTATCATAAATTCTCTTTTCAAACATTTTTTCCTAGCTTTTCTTATTTTTATGTGTATCAAAACAAACGGAAACGAAGGACAAAAACAATTCACAAAAAGAACATCTAACAATTTACTGTTACATGGACATGTATTATTTATGAATGAACCAGAATGCTAATAGTTATTGTAATTTTATGAATGAACATGGGAGTGTTTTTATTAAGGTAGATGTTTATCTACCTGGCAGGTGTCAAACTTTGACATAGTAGTAATATTTATCCATTCATAACAAGCAATACAGGTATTTTTGTCTTTGTAGAATTTACACTTTTAGTAAGGTGTTAGGCCAAATAGATCAATAAGAGATTTCCTTGATGTATGGAACATGTGGGAGATTACTGCATGTTTAAGAGACTGCAGTTACTAGAGATACTATATTAATTTAAAGGAGTATGATGTCAAAAGGCATATTTGTGATGTAAAAGAAAAGTGTGAATCGCACCCTTTGAATAAATAATTTGAATGAATTTACATCAGCCTGCATTGTTCAGGAAATGATGATAATCATTTTCTTAAAATTCACTTATTACCTGAAAAGTAAAGAAATCATTGGTAGATGTTATAAATTATTCTAACATGACGTCCTTCTTTCGCTTTGTAGACAAACAAGCGATTTATCAATGGTATAATCTCATTCGTACATGCGCCGTTGTATGTGACTGACTTTTCCATTGGCAGCATAAATTGTGTGCGACATTTTCCGCAAACGTAAATATAATTTACCATCTTCCAATCAAAGTATACTACCGTATTTTTACTCTTAGACATATCAGAATCGAAATAAATCATGGGAGCCAGAATGTGTTTTGAGTTTTAACATGGGTAAATTTTATCCCTCGTTTCTGGCTCGGGATAAAATACTAATATCTGCCAGCACATGTTAAAACTCCCAACACATTCTGGCTTCCATGATTTATTATAAATAACAAGCGGTATACTGGTAATGTTTTTGACCCATTCATCTGTCTCTCTCCTTATTGCATACAATGTATCTAGATCACTAATTTCTTATACAATTTTCTTAAAACTTTCCTGGAAGCTACTCAGATCAAGTTTTAAAAAAGGGGTTTTGTTTTGGTTTTTTATCTAAAAAAAACAAACCTGGATGGATTTTGAAAATGAAGCTTGCCTTAGGGTATGTGAGCCAAAGGGTCGTTCTTTTCTTCCATTAAAATATATTTACTTCTTGTTATTATCTTACAAATATATCACTCTTTCAGTTTCTGAGTTAGCATTAGCAATTGTACTAAAACTAGATACTTTACACAATGAAGGTATTGTTTTTGGTATGATAGTGCAATATGTTTAAAATGTTATACATTTATGAAATGTGATACACAGTAATCCTGTATATAAAGGGGCAACTCATCATAAAGGGCAACTTTTCATGTTCCCTGGAGTGCCCTTTATGTACAGGTTACACCATGTACTTAATGTTTAATATTATCTAACATAAGTCTTTTTCTATTACTTTATCTTGCTTTCTATGGATATTTGTTATGGTAAGTATATCTGTTTTGTCAATGAAAATACCATTAAATAAAGTCACATATGGTCATATTATATCCTGTGCAAGTTTTCCATAATTTATAACATGCTATTCAATATGACAGGTTTTTTCAGCATTACAGAACCATTGTCTCACAGACAAAATATACCCTAATTCAGTCTTTGCGCTAACCCACTTGCCCGAAACTCAGGACAAGTAAAACTGGATTTTGACAATGAAAATTATTAAAGAATTTGTTGTAATAAATATATATTTTTCTAAATTGACCTTTCGGGCAAGTAGGTGAAAAAGACTGCTAATTTTGATTAAGAAAAGCAAAGTCAGAAGAACTTTAAAGTATGAACTGCAAGTTTTTCCTGACCTTAAAGTCTTACTGATATGTCATGAAAGACAATGGAATCCTTTGTTTATTGTACATGACAACATTTTAAGATTAGGTTATCTAGAGATTTTTTATTCCTACATAGTCTGTAAACTTGAAGGGAAATAATGCATATGTAGAATTTATTACAAATAACGATTATTGATAAAGAAGAAATAAAAGATTGAACTCCCATTCATATGTATAAATGTTAAACAAGTGAACTTGAAAATACACAATATCTAAAGACATGATATGTAGTTTTAAGTTTCTACTTCCTGTTGCCGTGGAACTTTTTTTAATATTGCTCCTGTTTCATTGGATGATATGAATTCTCTTTTAATTGATACTATAGATGTAGATCTAAATAATATATTACAGGACATTTTCAATTATAGAATAATAATTTATAGACAATTTACATCACATAAAAATCTGTATGAAAGTAATGTAACAGTGCGTGGATTCAATTATTATGTCCCTACCCCTTCTGTGGGATACATTATTTTCATCCTGTTCAACTGTTAGTCACAAAATTTTATATGTGCACATCCTCCTACATTTTTAAAAAGGAATTGCTTATAATTAGGCATGCTTGCTGATTACAATATGGAGAATCCTATATCATTAACACATTTTGATCAGACCATTTTTGAAAGGGTTATTGCCCTTTTCGACTTGGAATATTAATACATAAAAAAAAGAATAGTTTCAATTTGTCCTATGTATACATTTTAAATGGGAATTCCTTTACACTTTGCATATTTGCAATGCTAATTACCATATGGAGGAGATATTGCGTATTGTTTTGGAAGTTTAGCATATTTGCAATGCTAATTACCATATGGAGATATTGTGTATTGTTTTGGAAGTTTATATTAGTAGAACCAGTTTTGTCTTCTTTAAATATGTCCTTAAAAAAGACTGAAGCTGCCTTTGTACAGGAAACTCCAACATTGTACATTTTAGATTACTGTTTTATTGTGTAAGTTTTCAATGTCCTATGAATTGCACATACAAATGTAGCTGTCCTAAAGGAGGAATGTATATGTTTTTGCTTCAAAATCCTAAAGTCATTTTTTGTGGATTAATGGAAAATAACATGTTTTTAAGTTTAGACATGTTTACAGTACAATTAAATTGAATTAAAAATTGTCTTGAAATAATTTCTTAGTTATATCAATAATTATTTGTTAAGGCATTGTTGCATAATGTCAAAGGTTCAATTTGTCAGCTTGATCATAAGAAGAAAAAGTCACTTTTCAATAAGATGATAATGCCCATTGCCCAGTATGATGTACTAGATCAACACTTCCATTTTGATCTTTATTATGCTACATAAACATGATACTGACTCACTGAAACAAACATCTACCAGTAGAAACCTAATTTTCTTAAACACTGAGATAGTCATGTTGAATTTACAATGAATTATTAAGAATTTTTTCTTATAATTTCAGGAAATCCAAATCTGTCCAATTTAGATGGTGATGATGAAGTTTTTGCTGTAAGTATAGGATTATGGTAAAGAAAGAGAAGTAACAGTTGAATGAAATACAGTCAAACCTGTCTGTGTAGTCACCTATATTAAGCAATCACCTGTATTAAAGGGTCACATTTTTCTTGTCCTATAATAAAATATTTCACCTGAATAAAACCTCTTTTAGGAGGTTTCCTGTCCTATGACTTAAGATAATTTTTTCTTTGTCCCAAAGATGACCTCTTAATACAGGTTTAACTGTACAGTCAGAGTCCTAACAAGACAAAAACAAACATCACAACAATACAACAAAAACAAAAATCATGTTGAACTAAACAAACATAACTGACATTAAAATCAACAATCTCTACCTCAGTACATGTATCTAAGGGTATCATCTTATGTTGTCTTGTTTTTTGTTTAGGACAGTAGTTATCTCCCTTTTAGATTTAAGGTAATCACAATATATTGTTGTGTATTAAAGGGAAATTGTGGTGTTTAACACCACTTTCAACAATATTTCAGTTATATCATGCCGGTCAGTTTTTATTGTTGGAGGAAACTGGAGAAAACCACCAACCTACCACAAGTCACTGACCAACTTTATCACATAATGTTGTTTGGAGAACAACTCACCTGAACTGGAGAGTTTATTAAGGTCTTGGACAGGTATAGTAAATGTGAGTAGTATAGCTGTTAATAGGATCTCTAATATAAATAAGTTTTTAAGTAGAAGAAGCTCAATATATATATGTGTGTGCAATTTGTGATGCATTTGAATTTTTAGAGCTAACAAAAACCAAAATAATTGATGTGTGAACTGTAATAATTGGTACTGCTATTCAATGAAATTGTATATTGTATTGTCTTTAGTTAAACAAAGCAAATGTCATAAGGGCTGTTCCATTTAAATATACCTGGGGAGGGGGGGGGGGGGAATGCCACTTATTTCAGACCCCTACCAATAGAAAAAACTCCACCCAACATAGTTTGACCCCAGAATTTTTTTTAAAAATGGCATTCCCCCCTCCCAGGTAGACTTAAATGGAACAGCCCTAAGAAAATTAACAAAAAGTGATTTTCTCTAGGAACTGCAGCTTCCTCCACCAATAATATTGACTGCTATGATATAACTGAAATATTTTTGAAAGTGACATTAACCAGCCATAATCCTAATTTGATTCTTAGCATTTTAATGACTGAAATCAGGGTGAGGTTTTGTTATCGTGCAGCTTCCATCTGTTAGAATTTCACATTTTCACCTTCTCTGAATTCTCTTGGCCAATATGAACCTATCTTGGCAATAATAGTCTATGGTTGATATATCCGAACTCCATCGAAGATATATACACTCATAGCTAAAAATAGAAAATTCTTCAATGGGCAAAAGCAGCTTTATTTGAAGGCAGAACCAACTCAAATTTTAAATTTAATTGTATTTTTAAGAGCTCTTTAATATATATTGGGGGTTTCAAATTATTGCTTATTAGTGCTGAATACAGAAATAAGGCATATTTAAGCAATAAAATCATTTAAAAAATCTTCTCTGAATCTACTTGGCAATTTAAACCAAACCAAACAGGAATAGTCTAGGTTATGCCAATTCTAAAATATAACTCCTTCCAAGATGGCTGCCATTACTAAAATTAGTACATGTTCCTTATACCAAGCCAGAATCTTTTCTAACATATATTCAAGGTTTATGGTAATATTGACATTTTGACAATTTTTGCCTATTTCGGGAATAAGGTATATTTGATAGGAAATGTAAGTTGTATGAAGGTGATATACATGTATACACATATCCCCTATGTGAAAAAAGTCGCAAACAAAATTTCAGGCTTTCCTATACAGTATTTAAATGAAGAAAAATTCTGATCAGTTAGTTTGAATATGTTTTATTTGATGTTATGCTATAAAGCTATATGAACAACATATTTATTATACCTTTATGTAACAAATCTTCCATATTATTTCAGATTTTAGATCTTCCCATCCCTCGACGAGACTCCTCATCACAGTCTGCAAGTACTACGTCAACAACAACAAGTAGCCCCACACCACAGTCACCCACATCTATAGTGTCGGGGATGCCTGACCCATTTGTATACAGCCATCCTCATGCTAATCATCATCATCTGCACAGGGTACATTACATTACGTCACCTCATATTTCATCATGTAAACCATTGCCACCTAGTGATAGTTCAAAATCAGACAATTTAGGAAAAGATGAGATCTATATAAAATCGGACGAACCCTCATCGGTTGGTTCTAAGTCGGATCAAGGACTACTGGACAATGATAATGTAGAAATGAAGGAATATTCATATGTCATTATTGCCAAAAAAGATCAACATGAATACAGTTATCCTACATTAGAATCGGTGAAAAAGCCTGTTTCTAAAAGGGAGGCAACTCACATGTGTCCACCCACAATATCACATCCAAATCCACCATTACCGAAGAAAAAACAAAAAGACAAACATCGGACATGTACACATTTACTACCAAATCAGAAGTCGCGGTGTAAATACTGCCGAGAACTGTTTTCACACGAAGACAATGCACGAGGCAGTTGTGAGGATGCTCCAGACGGAGTTGAAAAATGCATTGAATATGTGACTTGTGTCTGGTGTGCAAAGGGTATAATATACCATTGTATGGCGGACCCGGACGGTGATTATGGACACCCTTGTGTATGTGATACTAGTGATAGGACTAACTGTAAAAAGTGGACTGCTTTAACAATTCTTTCACTTTTTGTGCCGTGCTTATGGTGCTATTGGCCGTTTATGGCATGTCATAGATGTGGCGTGTCGTGTGGCTGCTGTGGTGGTAGACATAAGGACTCGTAGTAAAGAATTATATTGTTTGTGCTTCACTCTTATGGATCATGTTTATGTTTGTTTTCGTTAGAAATTTTTTTATTGTTACAGAATCTCTCTCACACTCTCCATACTTATGGTACATGTATGTATAAGTTAATGATTGATCTCTTTCTAGTAAAAGATGTAATCTTTCTGCTACCGGTATTTCATTGTAAACTAGAACAGTCTGCTTATTTTCAAATCTCTAAAAAAAATTAAATGACTTCATGCATTGCATGCAAGTCATCGAGCTAGACCAAAATAAAAATATGTTTGTATTCCTTTTCCCTCTTTTGTTTTAAACATGATCTGTTTTGTATAAAACTTTTTTTTTTAATTGAACTTGAATCTTGTCTAGTCATAGTGTAATTTTTAAGATGTCATTTTTTTTTCTTCTGTTATATGAGTGTACATTATGTCCGAAAAGTATGACTGTTGTTTATTTGTATGTGAGGGACTTATTTTTAACAAAGCTAATATCTTTATGCTGATGAGACACAAGTGAACATGTAAACAAATTTGGCTAGAAGATTAGAACAATTTATGCATCTGGTAGTTAGAAAGAATATGGATGTAAATGAACACGACAGACTATCCAACATTACACTAACATGAAAATTAAAGTAAAGGAACAGTGCTTTTTTTGTTTTTTTTTTTGTTCTACATTTCACACATACTTTTTTGTACATCAGAATGTTAAATTGTCTTTGAAAATCAACGGTGTGTTTAAAGTAAGAAATTGAAATACATTTGTCTGATTGGACAAAAAAAGTAACGCAACCCCAATTTTTTGACAATATCATAATCAATTGAGTACATTTTTTTTTGCCCAGACATTTGTGCGACAAGCATAGATGCGTATTATACACCAGATTTGAATTACAATCAGTTATGGTAAGGTCCATGATAAGTGGTTGTGTATTGTACATGGATGTATACGGTGCTGGTATATATCATCTTAGGTTGTACATGAACAATTTACGTGAATTGAAAACAAAAATCATGCACATTTGAAATTGTCTATAAAATGTGTGAAAGTGCCGTTATTTTATAATGAAATTATGTTAAACTATATTTAGATATTGAGTTAGTGCATTTTATTAAGTTTTTCATAAGGTGCCTTGTTTATTTTCTTCTTTTTTTTTTTATTGTACCATTACATTTGATTTTATTACAATCAAGAGCAATGAACATGTGTTCAAGTTTTCTTTTCTATTTATAACTTTATTGGCCGATCTTGTTGATTCTAAATATCTACATATATAGTTTAAAGTATTTAAAAGAAAAGAGATTTTATACATGTATGAATTTAAAATTCTGCATTGCAGTGTAGGAAACCATTTTTTTCAAACACTCACCATTTTGGCTAGTTGCTTCAAAATTGTACTCACCAAATTAGAATTGCACTTGCCAAGTTTGGCCAGTGGGTAGATATTTCTTCTCGCCAATGATCTAATGCAAATATTTTACATGAGAAATAATAACAAAGATTTATAACATCTTTATTCATTCTGCATACAAATCAGTTACTTTTTCAAGTAACATCATAACTCATGCACTCGATTATAAGCAGTATTTAATATTCAATCATGTCTCCAAAATAACTGTTTAGAACATCGAAATTAATTTCTGCAAAATCCGACCCTGATTCGAAAATTACGATTTTTTAAACATTTACCTTTTTACCATGCCCACCCAAACCCAATTTTATTTGCTACCATGAAGTTTTATTCTACTGAATCGGTATTTAAGATAATCTGAATCGCTTGCATTGAACTTTGGGAGGTATATATTAATTTTATTTGATCCCGGTTCGGAAAAGGACGCCATCTTTTAGCGTTTTCTATCAATATGGCGGACGTGAAACATTGCACCGCTATTCCTATCAACGATTTTGAAGGATTTCTTCACATCTTTTATTGTTGAATCAAAAATTTTACGGAATCATTGACTGAGAGACTATTTCGTCAGGTTGGTTGACAGGGGCGAATGCAAAATAATCAGAACTCGCCTCACGATGTTCGGTCGCCAGTTTGTCGAGTTCTTACACAAATGTACTCACCGAATTTGTTCTCTTCTCGCTTTTGGCGAGTTGGCGAGCGGTAGTTTCTTTCACTGCATTGATGTTTCATATACATTGTAGTCCTTACTATACATATAACTATTTTACAACTATGTATTAAGTTGGGTAGAAAATTCATCATATTTTGGACCGTAAAATGTTAATTTAAATTCCAGCAATTTTTTTTACTTTAAAATGTTCTTTTGAATTCCAGCAAAAAAATAATAGTTATTTCAGTTGTCATGCAAAATCTTGAAAGCAGTGTACATTGATTTAAGAAATAAATTTGTTGACTATCTCAATTTTTAAACATTATACATATCAATTGGAGCCAAGACTAAAATCTGAAATTTGCCAACCAGTGCATTTTATTTTATATTTTCCATTACAAAAAGTTTATGATTTAAGGTAAAAGCACTGATTAATTTTGTGCAAATGCACTACAGACAGTACTGTTCCACACACCTGCTATAAATGTGAACAAGTAGTGAACAGAATATAACTAAATCTTCAAAACTTCCTATTTTTTCCAACAGCCTGTCTAGTGTATTACATATGAACAATTTTACATTCTATTTTTAGAACGGAAAATGTATTCATTCTCACTTGATGTAAGATTATTACCCTGCTGACATTTTACATTCTCAGTTCTGTTGGAAGGGCTCTGTAGATCCAGTTTTGTGACTTAGTTATGTTAAGATTTGTTAATTTCTGTTTAATTACATACACAATGTAGATGAATTATCTTTCCTTTAGTGCTCGTTAATTTTTGGTGCCTCATTAATTAGTGCTCACTTGTTCTTACATATGTTATCATTCACTCAATAGTGTATTATTTGTTTGGATAAGTTCACAAAAGTTTACTCTTTTCTGAACTCTTATATTTTTCCCTCTTTCCCTGAACTTCATGACAAAACAAGAGTAAAAGCAATATGTTGTCAATTATTCATTTGAGGATGTGGGTGAGAGGGATCATTGGTTCAGTAACCAAGGTTGTCAGTTGTCTATACATATACAAAAACAATTGTACTATCACAAAAGTGATATAGATATGTGTCTAGCTCAGGGTGAGATATACTTGGCTTTTATCATCAAAAGATTGAGGTCCGTTGGTTTATCTTACTGCAGCTTCCTCCACCAGAAAAGGTCTGTCAAGTGGGAGGGGATCCAGACCTTTATTAACAATTCATACTGATACTGATATAGTTGGTCTGTTTAAACTGGAGCTTTCATAACAATATCTTCCTTACACTGCCCTTCACTAGAAACGCTTCAATTAAATATTGTTTAATCAAGTCTAAGTTATAGTAATGTTATATTCTTTACTTACCAACCCATGCTACTGAGACAAAATAGCTGCCAACATTTTAAAGAACAAAATGCAAAAGTTGTAAGACTCATGCAGGGTATTCAATAAGATTGTATTGAACAGGCTGAATTGAAATTTGAAGCGGATACATGATAAAAAGGGGAGGTACGAGGGGGGGGGGCTTGACCCCCCAATATTTTTTTTTCACTTACATTAAAAATGGTGCATTCTGAAGCATTTTAAGGTAGTTTACAAGTGCATGAAAAAGAAGGTTTCATAGAAAAGATTTCTTAAATTTTTTTACCAAACAATAAGACCATTTCAAGATGACCGTTGAGCTTTTATTTTCTGACAAGAATGGAATAGAAAAAGTTCATATTTGGGATCAATATGACTGGCAACCACCAGTCTTGTCCACTACTGTTTTTATGTCAGTATTGTAAAGGGTTTTTCAAAATTTCTTGATTGTAATCAATGGATGTCTATTTACGCATGTGTGTTATTACTACAGGTAATGTATAGAACTGGTTGTTGCTAAATATTGTCTTTGTTTCAGTTTAAGTAGACAGGTTTCTATTTCAGATTAAACTTAAGTGGTTTTATTTTGTTTGATAATAAAATATTGTAAATGGCATTCTAAAAGTATTTAGATTTTGTTAATTTTGGTTTGTTTCCAATATAACAAAGGGAAATAACTCTGGTATTTAATTTCTATCTGTTATCAATGAAAACCACATGTTTGTTTGATTGTTCCTGACCTCATTCAGTGGGAAAGTGTGTGTTTCCCCTTCATCCAGTCCACTGGAAAATAACAGCTAGCAGTTGTTGTGAAAGGGTCTAGATATCCCAATTAGTCATATGCATAGAGGTTATAAAATACTAAAAGCGTTAAATGGCACTTCAAACTTTTCCATTTGCGTATCTCATGAGTTATCAATCGATAACATAATTATCTTTTCGATGTGTCTCTAGATTTTTCAATTGAAATATCTCTATCATTTAAACGTTTAATGGAACATCAAATTATAATAAGCTAAGAGTAGAATTGAAACCGATCAATGATAAATTCGGATAAATTCGTTTCATTCCCCTAGTATTAGACAACCCCTGATAAATGCATTGCTATCGATCCTGAATGCATTGGGTTTTTTTTTTTTGCATAATTGTAGATTTTAAAAATCTTTAAGATGAAAGAGTGAATAAATATTGTATATTTCTTTTATTTAATGAAAAAATATTTTAGTTTCTCACAGTCGAACCGGCGATTTCACTTGTTTGAAGCGGCGACATATCGCCGGGTGCCGGCCCTTATTGAAATCCCTGCTCATGCCAGTCATTGATAGAATTAAAGTGTGTAGGGGAGACGTGATGGTCAAAATATAGGGACATGGCTATTTATTTCCTTCCTATTATTTACTGAATTTAAAAAATCTATTATCAGTAAACAGTCATCACAATGAGCACCAGTCCTCCCAGCCCAAGACCAGTAAAATTTGTTCCGGAACAGTAAATTTTTCAATTTTTATTTAGAACTACTAGTATGTAAAAATAAATTGAAGAATTTGATTCGGACCAGTTAATTCACATTTTTATTTCGAGGACTGAATGTGTATATTGATGTTACAAAGTACCCTGGCCGGCCTGTTTGAACTTCAAACTCTGACCGTGGACGAATCTAAATGTACTATTTATATGTAACACCAGGTTCTCGTACAAATAACAACAATCGGCTATTCATAGTATTCTTGTTACGATAGTATATAATATAAAAGGTATAATAATTATCAATTGACTCTAATTAAATGGATCAGTGAATTCAGATGTAAACTATTTTACTTGTCCACCCTAAATTAAAAAATGCAGGTTCCAATTGAACTACGACCAATAGCCACGCCCGGCCAACTTAGCCTGAATCAACAATACCTACACTCTTTTTAATGAACACTAGTTTTAGGAATTTTGGTTGTGAGTGTATCATGTTGTGAAGACTTGGTGATCCTTCAATGCTTTCTGTATAAACAAATTGTTAAGATTGTTATTTCTGACTTATGCAACTGTGTCTGTATTTCATTTTTGTTGTATAATGTTTTTTGTGTTATTTTCTGTAGAACATGTTCCGTAAGAGTGAAAATATGTACAATTTTAAATGTGAATGTATTTTTTAGCACTATTGTTTTATGTGCTCCATTTTTATATGCACCCATTGATGGTCTTGATCTTATACTATGCTCGCCTTTTATAAAGTATCTTTGTAAAGTTAAGGGTTTCATTTTGTCTCTTTTCTTTTTATTATACAAACGCAAAAATTACTCTTGTCATATATTGGTATGGTGTTGTCTGTCGTCTGTGGACAATTGATGCATTAGATCTGATTTTCATGATATACTAATTTGTGTTAACTTGTAGTTTATCACATTACAAGTCTTATTTTAGGGTTCTGGTTTGTACAATTTTGAAGAGAAAAAAAAAGGGGGGGTGCTCATAATACAATACTATTTAAAGTATGGTTGTTTTATGATGCCATTTACATTTAAGCATAAGGATACTGAAAAGGTGATCTTTGACCTAATGGATCTTAAAAAGGGGGATCCAAGGGGAGAATTTTTTAATCAAATTTTATGATGTAAGAAAGCAATACTAATACTTGTATTAGATGATCTACTTTAATAGCGATTATTTTTTGGATCACGAACATGGTAAAAAAAATAACGTAAAATTTTAAAAGTCAAACTTAATATTATGTCCACACTCACATTCTGCAGTCGTATCATGCTCTGCAAGTTGAGAATTTTATTTTTCTTGTTGTTTAAGCTTCTTTTTAAATGGTGCTACTGTTTTATTCCTTATTTTTCAGCAACAAAGACCTTGATAAAATTCTGTAGTGGTTTGTTTTTAATGGATTTGTCAAATTTCCATGAATCTTTTAAAATAGTGAACAATTTGCAGTTTGTTTGTTTCGTTTTTTTTTTTTTTTTTGGGGTAGAATTTCACTCAATTTCTTATCTGTTTTTGTAAGAAAATAGAAATTTGAAATACAATTTTTTTTCTATTTGGAGACGATATTTTTTTTCCTCTGGAATAAGCAATGTTATAATATTCTTTTGTCATTTTTATCAAATCATGAAAAATTTGCTTCTTAAATATCTCAATATTGAGTCTCGATTTTTTAGGGATATAAACTGAAATTTATATAGCTTTCAGGTATATAATGTTATATACGAATCAATGCATAACAGATTGACCTCTATAGAATGAGCAATGAATGATACAACAAATGTATGTTAAATTTCAAACTTGGTATTCACGTTTTGTTTTGTTTTATTAATATTTCATCAAAAATCGACATTATGGTTGATAAATAGGTTTAATTTTGCTGAAATTTTTAATTTTTTTATATAATACAAAACAGAAATAGATGTGTGCCCTAGATTCATATTCTGTAGAAGATTTGTTTGATGAGCACATGCACAAACAAATTAATTATTGATGGAATTGATATAACCAGAACAAACAAATCAATTTGTTTATTTTTAACATGAGGCAAGGGAGAGTACTCAGCAGATCATAATGTTAAAGAGCAGTTAAATATTGTTACAGCATGTTTCCTATTCTTATTCAGTTTGAAAACCTTGAATTGAGGTCAAAGGGATCCTCAAGTTTTATATGAAATTGGGTAATATCCCAATTAAGTTACATGAATAATCAAGTAGGGTGAGAAAAAGGTTGAACTGTATTTTTACAAACCTTTCATCAAGAAGAATTTTCGTACTTCTTGACTTTCTATGTTTGATGGAGTAGTAAACATGTTGAGTTTCCAAAGATTTTCCTGAGCCTATTTAAAGGCCGGTACACACGAAAAGATTAGTATTATAAGATTTTTGTATTATAAGACTCTCTTGTACACACACTAAGATTAATCTTATCAGATTAAATTATCAAAAACCTGGTGATTTTTCCCGCCAAATGGTGTTAACAATGGAAGATGAAGTAATTGCAACTCTCAGGGGCGTTTTTTGGATTTCAAGTTGGGGGGGTGCACTTAACGTGTGAAAAAATAATGATTTTACGCAAACAAATCATATTTTTTCCCATTATAGGGGGAGGGGGCACCGGGTGCAGGGTGTAACAGGATTTTAGTGGTCATGGATATAGACCAACACTCAATAGTTAAACTTATTTATACCATACATGTTGAGTTGTGTATTATCTTGATCTGCTAAGTATTCTCCTTCATTAAGAAAAGTCTAT
>MJUT01011481.1:677783-690790 GCA_002080005.1 Gigantidas platifrons
ATTGTTAAGAGAAGGCTATTCTGTAAAAGCATTGTTAAGAGAAGGCTATTCTGTAAAAGTATTGTTAAGAATAGGCTATTCTGTAAAAGCATTGTTAAGAAAAGGCTATTCTATAAAAGCATTGTTAAGAAAATGCTATTCTGTAAAAACATTGTTAAGAGAAGGCTATTCTGTAAAAACATTGTTAAGAAAAGACTATTCTGTAAAAGTATTGTTAAGAGAAGGCTATTCTGTAAAAGCATTGTTAAGAGAAGGCTATTCTGTAAAAGTATTGTTAAGAATAGGCTATTCTGTAAAAGCATTGTTAAGAAAAGGCTATTCTATAAAAGCATTGTTAAGAGAAGGCTATTCTGTTAAAACATTGTTAAGAGAAGGCTATTCTGTAAAAACATTGTTAAGAGAAGGCTATTCTGTAAAAGCATTGTTGCATTGATTCACTTTAGTGATTCCATACACTTATATATTTAATGTTTCAGAAAAAAAAATGCCTTTGATATTCAATGAATTTTTATTTAATTTCTCAAAATAATATTCCAATTTTATCAGAGGTACAGAAATATCATACTTTTCCCCCTTTAAAATGTTTTTTTTTTTTTTGACTAGATATACATAATATGGCATTTAATACAAAAAAAGCAATCATGACTAAAGGCTTTGGTAAATGGCAGATAAACTCAAACTCTTTAACACATGTCTTGATAAAAGGGAGAGAACTCTTGTATGTTTTAATATTTGCCCGTGTGTTCATATTATGTTGATTTTGTTTTGTTGGCTCATTTTGCAATTTTTGTTTTTCATTTTAATTCTTTTTTCATTTTAACTAACTTTTTTTTCCTTCAAAAATCTTGGACTATTCTCATTTCTACAAATTTGGAAGAAAAAATTAAACTCAGGGAAATCATTTTGTTTTAAAGCATTTATTCTCTTAATTCTATATAATATCATCCAAGGAACTTCATTGCTTAGCTTATCTTGCTAGTTTGATGTGATAATCAACAGAAACACTAGGTTTCAGCTGCTCTTTTTCTCAACAACAAAAATTAGATATTGATCACAAATTCCACAAAAGGAAAGATGTGCTGATGCCTTCATCTCTATGACATTTTGAAATATTAGTTTTAAAGTGGATCTTTTGATATAACATGTTTTAAGAATAAAAAAAAAAAATAGAGAAACTTTATTAATTTATTTCTCTTCATTAAATTTGGTAAATAAGACATTCAAAAATTTAATTTCTGTTGTGTCCTAGAGTTTGTATAGGTCGACTTATTTGTCATCAATGCATTACTTGGTATATAAGAGATACTCTGACTAATGTATCTCATTTTGTAAAACAAGGTTTAACTAGAATATCCTGGTAGTTCAGTATATATAATCCCTTACTATTAACATTCTTTCTTCCTTTTATCATTACATTAATTACTATATATATCTCAAATTAAATAAGCATTGTAAGAATGATGTAAACTGGCTATCAAATTCAAACAAGATATTATTCAGATAACTTGTGCTACTGTAAAGCTTTCTTCTCAATTTTGCAATATATGGCATAGTTTTTCACAATTGGCAAAATATTTTTTTTATAAGAAAACAAAAAAATTAGTCATCTATTAACTTCTACTGTCAGTGTTTTAATTTCATTAGAAGGGCTCATTTAGACTTTTGAAAATGACAGGACAGTTTCTAAATTGTGGGGCTACAATCCAGAGAAGTTCACACACAATGATCGCTTCATTCACTTCAACAAATATTTGTATTTTATACAGTGAAACCTGTCTAAACTGAACCCCTTTCTGACTAAAAATTTTGTTTGGAATAGACAGGTTGTTCGGTTTAAACAGGTTAAATTCACTAAAATTTACAATATTAGGACATTCTTATGTTCAGTTTACACAGGATTTCGGTTTATTCAGGGTTTGGTTTAGGCAGGTGTCACTGTATTCTTCTAGATGTAATAGTAAAAGTCGGTACATATGATAAATATCTAATTAGAAAGTCACTGTACACAAAAATTCAACCAACTGTCACCGAAAGCATAAATGAGTCCTTGTAATGATGTATAAATAATTGGAACTTGTCTGAAGTCTTATTTTTCAAAAATATTTCAGACATTTATATATACAAATTAATGTCTTGACTGATGCAAAAATAGATATGGAAAAAAGTGAAATTTTCTTAATATTTGCCACCATGACAATTTTTGTTTTTATCTTCAAGACACCAAATTGTGTTAGGTAGCTTTATTTATTATGGTTTTTTTTTTACATAAAGGTTGTAGTTATTACTGCAGAGAGCAGTTTATTTTATTAAGCTTGTCAGTATTTTAAAGCATATTGTTCTACAATTTGTTAATTTTTATCTTTATTGAAATTTGTGATCATGATTTTAATATTCAGTGGAAAAAAAAATCAGAATACAGAAATAGACTATATGCTTATGATTTTATGTCATGCATTATAACATATTTTTTTTTCATTTTAATTGTTTTATTAAATTTTTGCAGGTTAAAGTGTTCTTATTAATGTATTTGTTAAATCATGAATGCGTGTGATTGATAAATAGTGTACGAGTGAAAAAATTCCACCGGAGAAATGCAAATATTTCCACCGTTGAATCAGTGCAAATTGTTGTATTTGTGAGTTTCCATGGTAACTTTACAACTGGTATTGTAATTGTGATGCTAATTTAGTAAACGTCAGTAGCTTTTTTACTTTTTAAATGTCAATTTTTACCTTAAAGGGAGATAATAACAAAATCATTGTGGCCTGAACCAAAAGATAAATATGTCCGAACACATTGTAATTGTGTGAGAGAGTGGGAGACAAGAGATTAGACTGTCATTCCATTTATTTAACATCTCGCCTCATTTTAAAGTGGAAAAATGTTTAACATTAGCGGAAATATTTATATATTAACTTATTTTTAATTCTAACAAAAATGTAAAATTTCATTCAGAGGAAGCTGATTTTGTTTATTTCTAGGAAATTTAAGAACAGTATCCAGTCTTTATGAACAGCAAGCGACTTATATTGGTTCATAGATGCCCTTTAAAAATATTATTATATATAGGGATAGATAAATTTTATACCATCAAAAACCAACATTTATGGTATGCTAAAAAGGGGTGTGGGGGGGGGGATGTTGGATTTAAAAACAACTTTTTTTGTATCCACTTCAAAAAAGGGTTACATCATTTCATCTTGCATAAATTTATTGCATCTATTTCATCAAGCACAAGTAAATTTCACGGTCTAATCTCTTGTTGTTATATGATTTTGTTTTAAGGTTATTATATTTCAACTTTGACCTATGAACTTGTTGCAGGCAGCTGTCTACAAGGAAACAAAATAAATATTACTTAACCTGTTATAAAGATAGATTTAATACTTTTTGACCATTACATTTCTTACCATAAGTAAGACATTTGTTTCACCCTTTACAAGATCATGTTTATAAATGTGGAAAGCTTGCAATTTTAAAGTGTTTTTCACTGCACTTCTATATAAATCTGGTACATTATAGGAAGTACATAGTAAAATACAGATGTATTTTATTATTTAATATAATAAAAAAAATAATCATGACATGAGACTTGAATCTGTCTTGGCTTGTTTGTGTTTTGAAATATTTATGAGAACTTCTGGTTTATTCGAAACTTGTTGAACACAGGTACCTCATTTTAACTCCTTAAATGTTTGAGCAACAGCGAGAGGTTGCATATACAGATACCATATTTTAACTCGCTGCCCATGTATTACTTGGTGAGCAACAGCGAATGCTTACATAAACAGATAACATATTCTAACCTGCCACCCATGAACTGTTTGGTGAGCAACAGAGAGGGGTGTACATTTTAATACAGATTCCATATTCTAACTTTCCACCGTGAGCAACAGAGAGTGATTGGCTACATTCACAGATTCCATATTCTAACTTTCCACCCATGAATTATTTGGTGAACAACAGAGTCATACAGAGATTGCCTACATAAACAGATACCATACTCTAACTTGCCACCCATGAATTATTTAGTGAGCAACAGCGAGTGGCTTCATTTACAGATACCATATTCTAACTTGCCACCCATGAATTATTTGGTGAGCAACAGCAAGTGGCTACATTTGCAGATACCATATTCTATCGTATTTGCAGCATTCAGGAGTAAGAATAAAGAATTGTTAGCTCCAGAATGACAATGCGTCCGAGTGTAGCAAAATATCTACCCGCGGACAGTTGGTACTATAAAAATCCAACTAAGTGTGTTGATCTAGTACATAGCAGACATCATCATCTCGTCAAATGTGACTTGTTCTTGCCATGATGTATCTGCAAAATTGTTCATTTGGCGGTAAACGACAACCAACATTGTAGTAGAACATTTAAGGAACGTTTCTACCAAGTACAGACAAATAAAACAGCAACATTGTAGTAGAACATTTAAGGAACGTTTCTACCAAGTACAGAAAAATAAAACACCAACATTGTAGTAGAACATTTAAGGAACGTTTCTACCAAGTACAGACAAATAAAACACCAACATTGTAGTAGAACATTTAAGGAACGTTTNTACCAAGTACAGACAAATAAAACACCAACATTGTAGTAGAACATATCAGGAACATTCATACCAAGTACAGACAAATAAAACACCAACATTGTAGTAGAACATTTAAGGAACGTTTCTACCAAGTACAGACAAATAAAACACCAACATTGTAGTAGAACATTTAAGGAACGTTTCTACCAAGTACAGACAAATAAAACACCAACATTGTAGTAGAACATTCATACTAAGTACAGACAAATAAAACACCAACAATGTAGTAGAACATTAAAGGAACGTTTCTACCAAGTACAGACAAATAAAACACCAACATTGTATTGGGACATATCAGGAACGTTCCTACTAAGTACAGACAAATAAAACGCAAAACATTGTAGAGGGACATATCAGGAACGTTCGACCAAGTACAGACAAATAAAATACAAACATTGTATTGGGACATATCAGGAACGTTCATACCAAGTACAGACAAATAAAACACAAAAAATTGTAGAGGGACATATCAGGAACGTTCCTTCCAATACGGGAGCCTTGCAAGAACAAAAAATGAAATATAACAGCTAAAAAGAATACATAGGAGAATATGGATTTCACTGGTAAGTATTTGATGAAGTGATGAGAGTACATTACCTAAACGCTAACTGAACTAAACAACATTAGAAGAAATCGGGGAAACAACAACGGTATATATACACATCTACAAAGCGACAGATACTAGCAATGGCACTTTCGGATTTGATCTATAAGATAGATGAAAGGGGAGACGAAAGAAGTTTGAAACATCATCACAAGGCATTCTCGAATAAACCCAAAGAGCATTTATAAATACCACCAGAATGACAGATCAATACAATATTTCCTTTGTAAAAAATTCAGTCGACTGGAACAACTGCATGGGAATTCTAACCAGAAAAATACAGATGTCATCGCTCTCATTTAGTTGTATAAACGCCCAAAAAGATTCTACAGAAACAGACTTCCAAACGATATTCGGTTCGTCTTTACCTCCAATTGTTTGTAGGAGGGCTCATGTCTTATTCACGTTATTTGTGTTTGTTTGGTTCGTCTTTACCTCCAGTTGTTTGTAGGAGGGCTCATGTCTTATTCACGTTATTTGTGTTTGTTTGGCCCGTCTTTTCCTCCAGTTGTTTGTAGGAGGGCTCATGTCTTATTCACGTTATTTGTGTTTGTTTACGTGCAGTGGTGTCCAACACATATTGTGTAGTGTTTTTGTTTTTTCTCTTCGTCTTGTTGACAGTTTCTCCTGATTGTCGCTTCGGTATTCTCTAATGTTTATTTACATACATAACGAGGACATCTTGGTAATTTCTGATTCTCTTTACATTTTATGCAGTTGTTTTTAATTTCTATGATGTTTATTCACACTTACATTATGATTATTCAAATTTACGTTATGGATATTCAAATTTGTGTACTAGTTATTCAGTTACGCATGTATTATGATGATTCAAATTTACCTGATGATTATTCACATTTGTGTTCTGGTTATTCAGGTATTTATATATTATCATTCAAATTTCCATTATGACTATTCACATACACAATGTCATATTCTCACAAGGGTGGCTCAGTGAGTTAGGTCGTTGGATCTAACAGCTCATACAAGCCTATCACCAATATGGCGTGTGTTCGCGCCCTGCTTTGTAAATTACAAAAAAAAGGTGCAATCGACTAGCAGCCGCAAGTGATAAAGTTGACCAGTTGCTTGCCCAGGGTCGGTGGTTCTCTCCGGGTACTCCGGCTTCCTCCACCACTAAAACTGGTCGCCATGATATAGCTGAAACATTGCTGAAAGTGGCGTTAAGCACCAACAATTAAAACTCAAATTCATATTCTCATAAAAGAAATGATAGACTTACTGTCTGTTTATTTTGTTGTCATTTCAGTGAAAGCATATAATCTTTTAAACCGAATTTGTTCTATTTTTGTATTGTATGTTTTCTATCCAGTCTCTAGGTATATTGTTACATACTAGTTCGGCCTAGAATCAGTTCGGTCCAACATAATTTGTTTGTTGTCTTAATTGTTTATTTATATCCATCGGAGATATATTTCCAGTTGATACGGTCACATATAATACCGGCAATGCCTCCGGTCGATCGGGCTCACAGGATTGGTCCAATCATTTTAGCCTCTAAGTTAATTCAACTTTTATCAATTATTTAATTCATAAATGGTATTTGGTGCAAATTTGTTGATTTATGACAGAAATTTATTTCTATATGTTTAGCAGAAATATAAATGTTTACACCGATAATTATCTAAAATAAATCTGTTAAATGCAATAACAATATTGATTATAAAGTTATTCGTAACATGCCGGGAGAGTTTATTATTTACCATATTTTAATTACAGGTGAAATATGATATATAAATATCAACAACAAATGAGACATGCAGGATAGCACCAGTTGACCTATCTATACAACAACAAATCGGACACGTGGGCTGGCACCAGGTGTGGTATACAATAAATAACGTATTGCCAATTAGGCATCCATTAAAAGATCATAATGTACCACAATAAAAAAAAAACAGAAAATGCAAAAAAAATCTTCAATTGACTAAAACGACTCAAGTGTTCAAAGCAAGCTTTGTCAATTATCATTACTCAGTTACGAAATATTCAACAAAAGATACAAAGATATACAAAGGATCTAGTAACATATTGAAATAGAATATCAGATTAACTTGATGACAGATTAATGAGCCCCTGATGATGAAATAGTGGTTGGTTGGTTGGCTTATGGTGTTTAACGTCACTTTCAACAATATTTCAGCTATATCGTGGCGGTTAGTTTTATTGGTGGACGAAACTGGAGTACCCGGAGAAAACCACCGACCTAGCTGTCGCAAGTCACTGACAAACTTTATCACATAATATTATATCAAGTACACCTCGCCATGGACAGGGTTCGAACTCACAACTTTAGTGCATGTGATAGGCACTGATTGCACAGATAGTTTTAAATCCACGAAATAGTGGAATCATGACAACTTCATTAAGTTTAATAAAATGGAGTATGTAATCTTTATGCATTTACTTTGTAGATTTAAGATTTGACAACTTCGCATGTTCCTTTTAAATACTCCAAACATATTTGTTTATAATTTTGAAGTGGAGGCGTTTCTACTTCAGAATCTTTCCCTTGTTCGTCCCATTTCCTCATTTTTAGGATAACATCAAACTGTTCAGATTTTTCAAATTTGTGGGCTTCAAAGTCAGACATCACATCTCCTTGTTGTAGCAGTGTATTTTTACTGGCATCACTTAGTTCTGAAAGACAAATAATGCACGATATCTAAACACAAATGAGAAGAAACAAAAACATCTTATAATTATTGAGTCTATCAAGCTAATGTTACCATACTTTATATTACTAGTAATCATTCAATTGAAGGTTATTACAGAAACGTGTCATGTACATTAATGTTGACACCTACGTTTTATGTCGTATATTTGAGTTTATCTTTGCTCTTTTTTTGTTGAGTGTTCAATTATGGGTGTGTAACTGCACTTTTAAACATTTCAGTTTTATTAGTGAAGGAAACATGTATTCTTGGAGAAAATCACCGACGCCGACGAACTTTATAGCATAAAGTTGCGTCTAGTACATCTCGACAAAGCGGGAATCGAACTCCCAACTTCGTGGTTCTAGACACTAAGTGTGAATGTTTATGTTGTTTTCCATTGTGTTCTCCTTAAGTTGAAGCGAATCTATGCATGTTTATGTGTATTGTCGTTGGAGATCCAGTTATCAGGAGGGGAATCTATGCATGTTTATGTGTATTGTCGTTGGAGATCCAGTTATCAGGAGGGGAATCTATGCATGTTTATGTGTATTGTCGTTGGAAATCCAGTTATCAGGAGGGGAATCTATGCATGTTTATGTGTATTGTCGTTGGAGATCCAGTTATCAGGAGGGGAATATATGCATGTTTATGTGTATTGTCGTTGGAGATCCAGTTATCAGGAGGGGAATTTATGCATGTTTATGTGTATTGTCGTTGGAGATCCAGTTATCAGGAGGGGAATCTATGCATGTTTATGTGTATTGTCGTTGGAGATCCAGTTATCAGGAGGGGAATCTATGCATGTTTATGTGTATTGTCGTTGGAGATCCAGTTATCAAGAGGGGAATCTATGCATGTTTATGTGTATTGTCGTTGGAGATCCAGTTATCAGGAGGGGAATCTATGCATGTTTATGTGTATTGTCGTTGGAGATCCAGGTATCAAGAGGGGAATCTATGCATGTTTATGTGTATTGTCGTTGGAGATCCAGTTATCAGGAGGGGAATCTATGCATGTTTATGTGTATTGTCGTTGGAGATCCAGTTATCAAGAGGGGAGTGTTTGGATCCCATCAACCTGTTTAACACCGCCACGTGTGTATGTCTGTCCCCCAGCCAGGACATGGATGTCGTGGTGTTTTTGTATTCAGTTAGTTAAGACGAGAGGTGATTGTTCGTGTTCTTGATATTGGTGGAATTGATTTATTAAACTTTCTTTTCATAAAGTATATACATTTTTGTATCATGTTAACAAAAAATAATAAAAACCGAAGATATCAAATTTAGTGCGCGCGACGCGTTTCTGGCATAACCTTTCTCAGATACGCTCAAGATGGAAAGATTGGAAATACAAATAATGGGAGCAATGAAACCAAAGGGCATTAACAGCATAGCCAAAATAAGCTATGGTCACCTATGGCTGAGAGAGAGGAGAACCTTACTTAAAACCAGTTTTTGCTATCACATTAGTGTCTTGTGGGTAAATTAATTCAATACAGATTCAAGCATCTCTCAAAAAAATAAAAGGCATCATTGAATAATCAGGCACTCCTAAAACGCATTTAACCAACACATTACCTACGATTAATTTCTTGATAATAAATGTACATTTATATTATAACTCCAGATGCCTCAAAATTTTTGCACTTACTTGAGTGATAGTCAGGGTATTTCCAAACCAGGTATCGTTTGGCTTGCACATGTCCCTGCACTAGCTGACAAATATTCTCTGGGAATCCAAAGTTTCTCAGATATGCAGCGCCAACTTTGTCATGATCTTTGGTACCCAGGTTGGTGCCATTACTAACCATGGTTTCCAGTTTCTGGTCCTCCCCAACAAGATGACCAATATCATGTAGAAATGTACCCATCACTACCTGAAATCACCAACTGTTTCTTGTGCATTCTTGAAAAAAAGTCCATGAACAATGCCTTTACACACGACACAGTTTTAGGGTCATAATTTTGCTTTGAAACTTCAACAAAAAAATTGTTGCAGGTATAAAACAAAACAACTACAAAACAAGGTACCAAAAAAAGAAATAACACCCGAAAATTCGTGTGACGGTTAGAAAATTTGGAGGATACCAAAGGGACAATTAGAAGCCGTAATTCAAAGGATAGAAAATACAATGTCCAAAACGACAAACAATAGGGAAACCACTACACACAAAAATAAAGATTGAGCAACAGGAATCCACTAAAAAACGAAGTAAACTCAGGTGCTCCGGAAGGGTAAGCACTGCCAACCCCACTAGTGGTACACGTCGTGTAACTCTTGTTATAAGTCCGGTGAAAAATCATGAATGAGGAAAGAACAGGATTGTGATTACTACAACTGGAACATTTCCGCGGTAAACGAGTTTATAGTTAGAACAATGCCGCGGTAAACGAGTTTATGATTGGAACATTGCCGCGGTAAACGAGTTTATAATTAGAACATTGTCACGGTAAACGAGTTTATTATTAGAAGATTGCCGCGGTAAACGAGTTTATTATTAGAACATTGCTGCGGTAAACGAGTTTATAATTGGAACATTGCCGCGGTAAACGAGTTTATAATTGGAACATTGCCGCGGTAAACGAGTTTATAATTGGAACATTGTCACGGTAAACGAGTTTATAATTGGAACATTGCCGCCGTAAACGAGTTTATAATTGGAACATTTTCGCGGTAAACGAGTTTATAATTGGAACATTGCAGCGGTAAACGAGTTTATAATTGGAACATTGCCGCGGTAAACGAGTTTATAATTAGAACATTTCTTTCGATAGCACTACTGTGCAAATATTTATTATTGAGATATACATCATTTTTATGTACAACCCGATCTAGAATGTGATGAAATAGTATAGCGGGTGGTAGTTGCTGAACGCCAAGTCAGCAATTTGTTCAGCTGTATTATTGAATTGATGATGATAATGTCTGGTTTGTGCCAACACACTGATCTAGATTTTTATACATGTAGTACTAGCAGATAAAACAATTGTTTTATATGTCTCTGGTACTAAATCCGTAGGTAGGTTTTCTCTTAAATGCTGCTCGCTTAGTGATGAAGTTGTGAATGCTTATTATCCCCTCGCCAACAAAGTTGCGAAGGGATATAGTAACGCTACCGGCCGTTCGTCTGTCCGTCCGTCCTTCCTTCTTTCCGTCCGCCCGTCCTTCCGTAACATCCTTGTGAACACTCTAGAATCAACATCCTTTAATGGATTTTGACCAAACTTGGTACATACTTAGTCCTTAAGAGAATCTGGAACCATTGATTTTCAAGGTCACCTGGTCATTTTTTTTTTCCGCGTAACATCCTTGTGAACACTCTAGAATCAACACCCTTCAATGGATTTTGACCAAACTTGGTACATACTTAGTCCTTAAGAGAATCTGGAACCCTATTGATTTTCAAGGTCAAAGGTCAAGGTCACCGGGTCACATTTGTAGGCGAGGGGATACGCTTGTTGATAATAGTATTTGGTTTCAACCGTCTGAACTCGATGAAAGTATAACAATATTTTCGCTGTAAAGAAATAAAAAACACACACACCACAAAACGATGTCATCGAATCAATAAAAAACAACTAAATATTAATATATCCAAATATTACAAAAACATGAAAACGACGGAAATAAAGATTGAAGCAAAATGCGAATGATATTTATAACTTATATGCTATGCACTTCACCTTACCTCAGTGGGCTGGCCATCTTGTTCAGCTAACGAGGCGCATTGCAACGAATGGCAAGTTTGACTGACGTCGTGTTCTGAATAAATAGATTCACCATAGGTCTCGTATAAACGAAAAATCTCTTTCACGACGTGCTCTACATCCATTCTGTCTAACAGATTAAGAGGCATTGATAAGCGTGTTTAGTACATGCATGTAGTACGAACGTCCTTTACTTAGAGATAAAACAATTGAGGTCGTATTATGGTACTTGGTAGTTGTTTTCCGTCTAGACACTTTTTTGAAAACAATATGGGAGGTCATTTCAATACATTCCAGAACATAATGGTCTGTGGAAGCCATAGACGATATCTGAATACATTTTGTACATTACAAATAATACAATGTTTATTTACATTGTCTGTGGATGTTGAACACCACTTTCAACAGTACATGGAGGTGGTAAGTTTTGTTGGAAAAGGAAACCAGAGTTTCAAATACCATATTCATATAATAATTGAATCTAGAACATACTAGAATGTCCTAATGATGTGAAGTGACCAAATGTTTGTCTTTGGTAATACTGTAACAGACTTGTACCTATATATATTAGTTGGGGGAAAAAACGAGTTCAGAATTTTACATTACTAATGTCTCTCCTGTAGGTGACTTTGACCATCATTTTTAACACGAAGTATGTTATGGATCAAAAGGTGCATTGAAGCTGAACGTCATTGTCGCCAATACTTCAACTATGCAATCCCATTGTATTCTGAATCGACCAGCGCTGTAAGATGGACATTCTAAATCAAGTTAATTGTGTCAAATCAAAGACTATGAAATTGGTATTTGCTGCTTCTCCTCTAAGCATGTAGCATTCAGGAGTAAGTGTGTCAGAGTGGAGCAACATGTCAACCCATAGACTGTTAGCACTATAAAAATCCAACTAACTTTGTTGGTCTAGTATAAAGGGACATATTATCTTGTTCTCACGTGATATAGCTGAAAAAAATTTATTCATTTAGTGTTAAACAACTATCACAAATTTGTTTGTTATAGTTAAAATTTGTCCTTAACCCGTTAGATATGGTTATATCAGCTGCACCGAATAGAAATTGACCTCAAGCAAGATGCTTTCAAGTACATTGTGATAACACCTAAGTCTATATAGAGTTTTGTTTGTTGTACAACAACCAATACAAGTCTTATAAGTGACAAACAATGACTCTTACAGACACTTTGCCAATTATGAGAAATTGCATGGTCCCTTATGATTGATTTATATCTACTTATACAATCAATGTTGTATATTAAAGGTGTGAGCTTGAATCCTGCTCATGGTGACTGTGTACTTAATACATAGATGTGGTGCATTAAACTGAATACAATACCCCTCCACTTCATCAAACTTGATTAAGAGATGGTGTTTTATTTGTCTGTACTTGGTAGAAACGTTCCTTAAA
>MJUT01011502.1:3298-53310 GCA_002080005.1 Gigantidas platifrons
TACTTTAGCTGTTACTGTTCTAGGGTTATCATACTTTAGCAGTTACTGTTCTAGAGTTATCCTACTTTAGCTGTTACTGTTCTAGAGTTATCCTACTTTAGCTGTTACTGTTCTAGAGTTATCCTACTTTAGCTGTTACTGTTCTAGAGTTATCCTACTTTAGCAGTTACTGTTCTAGAGTTATCCTACTTTAGCTGTTACTGTTCTAGAGTTATCCTACTTTGGCTGTTACTGTTCTAGAGTTATCCTACTTTAGCTGTTAGAAGTGGGGCATCTGTGTCTTGTGGACACATTTTTCTAATTTTTTTATGCGACTTCAAAAATTGTATCCTTCTAACTGTTTAGTACAAGTATCCCTGGTCTAGAAGTTTCAGATTGTATTAGGGTATTGTAAACCTACATATGTTCAAACAAGAAGCCGCAACATGCCCAAGGTGTGTAAACAAGAAGCCGTAACATAACCAAGGTGTGTACAAATTTATATTTTGTATTTTTGGTATGTGAATAGTTTATTGTTCGTCTTATTTTTGACAAGCCGTTTTTTAAATGAAATCCTGACATTCAGAAAAAAGCATAGCATTATAATGTAATTACCGTTTTTGACATAAAAGAATCCATAAAGGGGGATAGGAGTGGATTTCAAAATCTTAACTTTTGTACTTTTCATCCGATTTTAATACAATTGTCTTTTGGCAAAATGAACATCTTTATGGGTTATTGAAGGATAATATTATTTGTTTAGCTATTATATTTTGAAAAGGGTGTATAAAGGGACCCACATTTTACAAATTTTTCAGCATATTTGGAAGATATCAATCTGTATCTGTATCTTTACAGTGCAGGAACCGATTGTGGTTATAATTTTTTTTTCCATAAAATTTAGATGTGTTTTTTTTTGCTTTGCCTTTGAATTGATAGCTTCCACTGGTATGTTGACAACTCTGTCTCTTACAATTTATGAGAGGAAGTTGACCGAAAGGAGTAAAAAGTGCCAATTTCCAAAATTTGAACTTTGTTTTAATATTTCATCCAATTTTAATGTATTTTTTTGCAAAATGATCATATTAATGGATTTATGGTGGACCCTAATTTTTTTTTTTTTTTTGCTATTTATACCCCCCGCAAACAAAGTTTGGGGGGTATATAGGTTTCACCCTGTCTGTCTGTCCGTCTGTCTGTCCGCATAGAGGGTACATGGTTTGTCCGTGCAACTCCTCCTACAGTTTTTACGCTAGGAAGTTTTTATTTTGCAGATCATTTGTACATATTTCAAAGATGTGCATGTGGAAAGGATTTTGATTTTTGTGCATTTGTACCAAAAATATAGATTGTTGAACTTAGTCATTTTTTGTGAATTTGGCAAAAAGGGTACATGGTTTGTCCCCTCAACTCCTCCTACAGTTTTTACACTTGGAAGTTTTTATATTGCAGATCGTTTGTGCATACATCAAAGATGTGCATGTGGTAAGGATTTTGATTTTCATGAATTTTTACCAAAAATATAGATTGTTGAGCTTAGCCATTTTTGTGTGAATATGGCAAAAAGTGTACATGGTTTGTCTGCACAACTCCTCCTACAGTTTGTAAGTTAGGAAGTTTTTACATTGCAGAACATTTGTACTCGTATCAAAGATGTGCATGTTTTAAGGATTTTGATTTTCATGATTTTTACCAAAAAATATAGATTGTTGAACTTAGTTATTTTTTTTTATTTGTGAATTTGGCTGAAAAGGTACATGGTTTGTCCGTGCAACTCCTCTTACAGTTTTTATGCTACGACGTTTTTATTTTTGTTGAATGTGTTAAACATTATAATTTGACAAATAATATATTTTCCGTGTAGACTTAGTTTTCAATAATCTTGGACACAGTCAGAGTGAAGCGGGGAGTATTAGTCCCGCTATGCAGACAGTTCTAGTTTATTTTGAAAAAGATTCTAAAAGGAGCCCAAATTCCAAAATTTTGCATATTGAAATGCATAATTTTTATTTTTCATACAGTATTTTTATATCTTTGAATTGATTGTGCTGACAGTTTCAGATATGTCGACATATTTCCTCTCTGATAGTATCCGAGATAAATTGTACCGATAAGGGCCAACAAATACCTAATTCCAAAATTTGAGCTTTCTTATTAATCATCCAGTTTTAATGCATTTTTTTTAAAGAAAAAAGTTCATCTTTATGAGTTACCTTTGAGTCAGTCCAGAAAATGAAGCTAAGTAGGGCTGAAATTCTAATATTTCACATAAAATGGAAAATTATTTTCAATTATATTCCTTATAACATTGCCTACCTATGTTTTTCAATCCTATTGAACCTAACTAGTTCCTATGGTTTCCATAATTAAAGGTGCTTAAGAGGCACTAGAGGGGACCAAAGCTTAAAATAAAAAATAAAAAATGCCAAAAATACGGTAGGTCCAGCAAATTACTGTGTCCAACATATTATTGTGTCTATCAATTTACTGTGTTAAAATACTGTGTACACATTTGCTTTTAATATACACTTGTTCAACTTTCCCTTGTTGACATACTGTGGTAGTATCTTGCTGCACATGGCGTAGTCCTTTATTTGTACTTGAAATGTAAATCAGGTGCTTTTTGACCAAGTTGCCTGCCTTTTCAACAAAGCATACAATTCCTACCATATCATATTTATTGCCTTTTCAACAAAGCATACAATTCCTACCATATCATATTTATTATGAATAAAAGCTCTTGTGCTTGTTCCTTTTTATTATTTTATGTTAAAAAAGGATTCTTCTCAATAAAGTTTTTCACTCAATTGCATGCCCAAAGGGACCAAATGAAAGATTTTTGGTTAAAGGCCTAAATAATGTTCAATATTTATTTGGGTCTCAAAGAAATTTTACAGGTTTAAGGCTTGTGGTTTGTGGTAAGCTATTAGAACTTCAAAGTACTTTACTATGCATCATTGTTTAAAAAGTATAAGAAAATATCTATTCCCTGGAGGGGCCGTCATGACCGTGATTGTATGGTAGCTGGATTTACAACTATCTATGCAACCAATGCCTATCACCACTAACATTGTGAGTTCGAATCCACTCAGGCGAGTTGTACCGCCACAATATAACTGATATATTGTTGAAAGTGGTGTTAAACACCATAACCCTAACCATTATATTCCCTGGATATTAATGATAAGTCACAAATGTTACATATTCTATATTATTGTAAAGGCTTTGTTGTCAGAAAATGCCTAAACTTCGATTTAAATTCTTGGAAAAGTGATATCACTGATTCATGCTTATTTATAGACTTTATGAATTGTATTTGAACAAATTTTAGTGGAGTTCATGTTACTCGATCTTTAGTTTTATATGAATTTTTTGTAGATCGTTGTTTGTCCTTTTGTACTTTTTCTTTTGGCCACTGTGTTGTCTGTTCATCTTCGATATACGGATTCTGATTATCCCATGGGTATCTTCAAACTCTTCTTTGAAGAAAAAAATTATCAGAGAAAATATTTACATATGATCTTCCTTATTTATGTCTATCCGAACGTGATAAAGTAAGAAAATACTGATGAGACATCCTTATATTATATGTGGATGCCTGCTGCAGATAAAGAGTAAATTGTCTACTGAACTATATAAACACATTCCACTCAATACAGGTTAAATATGCAGTACCATGTAAAGTTAATTAGCTTAACTGCATGTCATAACTTGATGGAAATAAGAGATAAGTTAAATTACAGATAATAAGGCTTTTTAATATTAATATTGACTGAATATTAGCATTGTTAAAAATATAGCAACTTGGGAAAGTGTTGTGTAGATGTCAGTTTTAATAACATCATATTTAAATAAAAAAAATAATGAGCATATGAATTTAATATGAAAAATGAAATTGATTACTTTTTTATAATTTCATTATACAAAAGCGGATTGATAGATGCTTCTAAGCCAATACAGTACACACGCTTCTACAAATTTTATATTCTAGTGCCAATTTGATAAAGCACTTCATTTATTCCAATTATAGACTTTAATGAGTCCATAAGGAGATGTAGATTAGTTGTTTCTTCTTTCCAATAATGAAAAAATGCACTTAGCATTATTGGTTCTCACACCTTGTTTTGCCCCACCAAAAGTGATGGGGTTCTCACACCTTGTTATGCCCCACCAAAGGTGATGGGGGAGGGGTTGGGGGTATTTTAATGCTGTAACGTTAATATAAATATAGTAATGTTTGTAGATCCGTTAGCAAAAAAAACCAAAAAAACAACATTTTAGTTTGACTATTAGTATCCTTTATCTTTTATTACAAGTAAACAAATCATTCTCATTATTATTATTTCTTGGGAATATTTTCATCTAAACCACAAATATAAAATGCCAATAAAATGCACAATAAAAAAAAATTCACAAACTTCAGAACCCTGGAATCGATGATTTTTTGCTTTGAAATCATGAAATATCCATGATTTAATGAGTTTGAAAGTTCAGTTTTGGATTTTTTTGGGTTCATTTAGAAACATTACGGTCATATTTATTAGTGATAATGATTTATAAAATATTGGTTTACTCCCACACAGCTTCTTCATGTTACATAATTTGTTGATATTCATGGCATAGAAATTGGTGGAAGTCAATGTAGATGAGTGCTAAGGTTGGAATATAAGCGGTTTTTGTCATTATATACTTATCATGAACACTGACTAGTAGGTGGTAGGTGATTTTACCGTCAGAGATCATAGTTTATCATAGATCGTGTTTGTACTTTTTAAAACTTGGTTTTATTTAAAGCTGTTCATGGTGAGGTGTACACGATACAACATTATGTGATAAAATTGTCAGTGACTTGCAACAAGTTGGTGGTTTTCTTCGGGTACTCTGGTTTCCTCCACCAATAAAATCACACCGCCATGATATAGCTGAAATATTCTGAAAGTGACGTTAAACTCCATAAACCCAAACCATGACCTTATTTAAAGTTGGAATGATGCCATTTGGTGGATGAAAATGTGGAATACATAGAACAATCTAACTAACATGAAAAATAATCAACACACATGTTGTGCCTTCAGATTCCGAGCATGGTACTTCAGCTTGCAAGCAGTTTTCAATTCGTTCCAACAATCATACTAGTCGGCAACATAAACCTAAATTTATTTATTTGTGTGTTCACTTCTTTTTTCTTTCTTTTATGTGCAGAATGAGTTAAGAATTAGAAGAGTTTTCTTCCCCTTGTTGTTTTATTTGCAGCTTCACTATCTTTCACCCTGATCACATGTAATATATGTTCAATGTGCCGATTGAGTTCACAGGTCTTTCAAAAATAACAGGCAGTTTCAGTGCTGTCTGCTCCATTCAATGTTTCAAAAAATAGTTTTTGAAAAATTAGACATAAACAAGGAAATTAAAACAAGAAAGTTGTGTATTCAAATAAAAAGCCCTAAAGTCACGTCAGAGGTTCATTGTGAATAAAAGTGGTTCTTGAAGTGCAATTTTAAACATCCTAGACATTTATCAGATTCATCAATATTTCAAGCCTTTTTGTCTTCAGTTGGCACAAACAGTAAGGCTTGAGGTTTTTCAAAGTATTTTCAGTACTCTATTAATCATTTATAAATATATTAATGAAAATAATTTTTGTTTTTTAAAGAACTTTAATGTCCATTTATAGTTCTAACAAAGCATAAACATTTTTTATGTACATTTTATGTACATTTTATGTATATTTTTCAAATGATAAAGAATAAAAAAAATTTGATATCAAATTAAACAATAAAAGTGATTGATGTTGTTCATATTACATGATTATTTCTTCTGCTATTTATAGGGTAGACAAGAAGAGGGACAAACTAGAGAGGAAAGTCCTAGATAGTCAAGAGAGAGCATTTTGGGATGTACATAGACCGGTGGTAAGGCTAATATTAATAAAAATAATAAATACACGTAGATATATAATTAAGTACACACAACATGTTTCTATAGTAACCGTCATTAATTTTGTCGACTATTTATATAACCAATTGCACCTCGTAACTCAGACTCAAATATTAGTCCTTCCCTTGGATAATAAACTGATAATTTGGTTGTGTTTGCAGTAGCTCTCAGCTTCTATTAGCTTACTATATCCCTGATTTAACTGAAATACACTGATATCTTAAAATTAAATAATTTAATTTGATTTGAATATTTCAATCTGATTGGCTAATCTGTCTGGAGAAAATTTTGGTTATACTCGATAACATGGGTTGGTATTGTGACGTCACCAACGTCTTCATCCGCCAACGACAAATTCAAATAATCACATGAAATAATTGTAATTAAAATCAAGGAATCATTAAATTTTGTTGTAAAAATTAAATTATAAAGGAATATTTGAAATTGTTGAACAGGTTATTCTTGCATAACCTGGTTTGGGTCAGCTTACGCTTTTCATAAACCACTTTGCGGTTTATTAAGCATAAACTGACCCAAGCCAGGTTATATCGTATAACCTGTTCAAAAATTTCAAATATTCCTTAAATAGTTGGTCCCAAAACATTGGTCCTTTCATCTTTAACACAACAACATTGGACTATATTTAAAAGGACTCGACACTATGATTATTCCTACAGATGATTTAAAAACAAAGTAGTCAAACCTGCCTTATAGGGCACCTCTATATAACAAATCACTGTCTATAAAGGGCACCTCTATATAACAAATCACCGTCTATAAAGGGCACCTCTATATAACAAACCACTGTCTATAAAGGGAAGCCTCATTTTATCCATTAATGAATAGTGCATATAATTTTATCCTGTATATAAAGACCAACTGGTCATAAAGATCTCATTATCAGGTTCCATTGAGTGGTCTTTATATACAGGTTTAACTTACTAACGGTTGGATAGTTATGAAGACAGAAATGTTCAACAAAAGAACTGATCAGATGATATTTTGTGTGGTATGGTCGTGCCTTGCTATTTTTGTCAGCCATCAACAGTTTTAGCTCTTGCTCTAAATTCCATTGTCTTTTTTATTTATGAATTCTGGTCAATATATTACCACATCCTTTTGTCAGATTGATGTGACAAATTAGGCAATCTATTAGTATTCTTGTTTAGTTGTAAATTAACAAAAATGTATAATTAAGCACATGATATTACTTTGAAATAGGAGGGTATTCAAGTTATACGAGATAAATTCAGGGTTAGGGGTTAAGGTTATGGTGTTAAACGCCACATTCAACAATATTTCAGGTATATCGTGGCGGTCAGTTTGATTGGTGAAGAACACCTAAGTACCTGAAGAAAACCACTGACCTGTCGTAAGTCACTGACAAACTTTAGCACATAATCTTGCATAGAGTACACCTCACCTGAGTGGGATTCAAGCTCACAACATTAGTGGTGATAGACACTGATTGCATAGGTAGTTATATATCCAACTACCATATGATCACGACCACGACTGCCCCCAATTAATTCATGTAAAATCTGTCACCTGAAATTACATGAGCTAAATATTTTCTTTGAGCTATCTTCCTAGGGATATTACTTATCAGGTGCCTAAGTTAACAAGGTTTCACTCAACAAATGTATCTTACTATTGAAATTAATTGCAAAGTAAGTTAAAAAAACAACCAAACACTTATATTTCTACATTAACTGAAACAAATAAAATAAAAGACGTCACAGATTATCTCTCGTACATCAAGTTAGTAAGTCAGTAAATTTTATTTAAAGTCAGCACATATATATACATATAACAAATAACATGAGCTACTTGAAGCTCTTAAAATCTACTGTAATATATTTACTAGCAAACATAGAATTTGTTAAAACAGACAAGCACAGATAAATCAAATATGAGCACATTAAAAGCAAGTCAGAGTGCATAAAAAGCAAGAAGAATAAATAATATTTATTCATTATTATTAATCATTTCCTATAAAAATACACAATGTGAAAATTGTTGGTAGATTATTTTTGCTTGTATAACTGTATAATCAGCATTTTACAATATCATATATAATAAATCTATCAATAGCTGATAATTGACAGATATTTTCTTTTTAATAGAAAGCTTAACATACAATGTATCATTAATAAAGAGGTTATTATTTTCATTATCATGTGCCCACACATATTTTATTTCACAAGGCCTTAAATAGTAATATAATATATAATAATAGCAACATTAATTTTTAGACTATTATCACTAGCATGGTAAAAATGATCTCTTCTCTTTAAAGGTAATTTGATAGCTGTTTGTCATATACATTTGTATATAATATCAGGATTAGAGGCTTATAATTGTCTTCAACTTGTTTTAGTTGATCACCTGTAAGAGCATTGTTTTCTTAATGATGATTCATTTAACGTCAAATGTTCATGAACAAAAAATATATACATTGATTTGAACATTTAATAGAAAATTCTTCTGTGAATGTTGATCTGAGACTTAGTAAGAGTTTGCATCTAATAAGAGATGGCCGTCGTTGCCGTGATTGTGTGGTGGTTAGATTTACAACTACCTATGCAATCAGTGCCTATCACCACTGATGTTGTGAGTTTTAATCTCGATCAGGGCGAGGTGTACAACATTATGTGATAAAGTTTGTCAGTTACTTGCGACAGGTCGGTGGTTATCTCTGGTTCCTCGGTTTTCCTCCACCAATAAAAATGACTGCCACGATATAACTGAAATATTGTTGAAAGTGGCATTAAACTCCATCAAACAAACCAAAAAAACCCAAACAAACAGCATCTTATGAGGTACATTTTTAGCTCAGCTGACCCAAAAGATTGTGTGAGCTTTTTCCTTCACTTCGTTGACTTGCCATTCATAGGCACGTAAGTCCGACATTGTATACTTTTTCAAGAATCATCTCCTCTGAAACTAGTGGGCCAATTTCAACCAAAGTGGTGCTAAATTATTCCTTGTGTGTCTTCTTTGACAATTATGTCCAACGATCCTGCTAATCTTCTAACATGGCAGCTGTTACTATAAATAGAACGTAGGGAGTAAAACACACATACAGAGCCAGTAAACTTAAAGCCATATTTTGCACCAAATGAGCAGAAATTTGAACAGCAGTTACATTTATATGAGAAGTATGACAAATATTACAGATTTTGTTGAATCATAATATGTTTTCAAACTGATCTCTGCTTCTTAAAATAGAAATTTCTTTGAATGCTTATTATTGTTTTAATTTAAGTCAAAATGAGCTCAAATTTAAACTGCAGCTGCATGATAACAAGTAGTACAACATTTATTCTGTTTTTATGTGAAATGTTTCAATCAGTTGATTTATACAAATTAGGCATATTTTGATTACCAGTAATAAAAAATTACATTGAATTCATCTGCTCAGAAACCTTAGCTGAGATGATCTTTGTTTGGTCCACTTTCAAAATTATATGTGACATCCCCAACCTCCACCCAAGATGGCTGCGATTAATAAAAGTAGAAATTTCATTCAGTGGCATAAAAAATTGACTGAAATGTGCTATGAAATTAAGAAGTCAAATTGAAAACCAGTTGAGCAATTAAAATCTGCTTGGATCCTGTAGTTTAAATGAATATACGGGCAGCCGTGCCCATGATCGTATGGTAGTTAGATTTACAACTACCTATGCAATCAGTGCCTATCACCACTCATGTTGTTAGTTCGAATCTCGATCAGGGTGAGGTGTACAACATTATGTGATCAAGTTTGTCAGTGACTTGCAACAGGTCGGTGGTTTTCTGCAGGTCCGCAGGTTTCCTCCACCAATAAAACTGACCGCGACGATATAGCTGAAATATGGTTGAAAGTGGCATTAAACACCATCAAACAAACAAACATAAATGAGTATCATCAAATTATTTTTTGCAATTTATCTTTTTATTTTTATTTTAGCCTGGATGTGTAAATACTACAGAAGTAGATATAAAGAAGGCATGTCGGATGAACAGACACTCCAAGATGACAAGGGTAAGACCAAAATTGAAGTAGTCATTTTGTTTTTTCTTCACTTTAAATGAAAATAATCCATTTTTGTCATCATATGCTGTAGAGGGTACTAAGTTTGTGTAATCTGTGACATCATAGTGATTACACACATATTGAAGAAGGGCCATCATGGTTGTTATAGTATGGTAGTTGGATTTACAACTACCTGTGCAATCAGTGCCTATTACCACTAAAGTTGTGAGTTCGAACCCCGTTCATGGCGAGGTGTACTCGATACAACCAGTTTGTCAGTGACTTTAGACAGGTCAGTGGTTTTCATAGGGCACTCCGGTTTCCTCCACAAATTAAACTGACCACCACGATATAGCTGAAATATTGTTGAAAATGGCATTAAACACCATAAACCTAACCCCATATTGAGGATGTTTACATCCGATTTTTAATGGGCAACTCCAGTGATTAATCATAGTGTCCACCTGTACTACATTCTTGATAGTTACATATAGTACACCTACATATATACAGCCATTTTCTCAAAATGTTACAGTTCAAATTATGTCTGTGTCTTGCGGCCAAGTAAGTCTAGACTCAATAGCGATCTTGTTTGATAATCAATGAACAGGATGAGTTTGTTACATATACATAATATATTTGATTGACTATTGTTAGAATCTTTCGAAATTATAGAAAATTAACTATTTCTTAGTATAAGAAATAGATAAATTGATAATCTTTCTGATCACTATCAAGGAAGACAACTCTAATAAAAAACCACCCTCTCATGAAATACACTTTCATTTAAATCAAATGAGTATTTTGTATTATGTTAAATCTTTCTGACAAAGACTACTTTTCTTCAGATGATGACCAATGTCAAATAGGGACTACTGTATTTGTTTCCTGAGAGACTTATTCCCAATGTTTCTAAGGGCAAAGAGGTCACATGATCAATACATCAATGTGTTCTATACACACCAAAATATGGTATATTGAAAGTTTCATTTCACCTATTCTAAATACTGCCTATACTTTTTTATAGCCAAATTATGCTGTGCCTGGTGGTAGACTGAGTCCCAGTGTATCAGAGGCAGATCTGCACAATCCATGTGAAAGTCTACGACATGAGGTATTACATATTGTAATGTTAGATTCTATCTCTAGTCTACAACATGAGGTATTACATAATGTAATGGTCAAATCTATTTTTTATGTGACATGAGGTATTTTATAATGTAATGTTCAATTCTGTCTCTAGTCTATGACATGAAGTATAACATAACAAGGGTGTAGAAATACGGAAATGTTCTGCTTATCCCCGGACAAGTTATCTGAAAAAAGTTACTTGTCCGTACAAAATCCTACTTGTCTTGTTTCATTTTAAACATTTGATACTTGCAAACACAGTTGCTGGTTCATGAACATATCTTAAAAGTATTGCTTCTTGATCAGCGACAAAGGAGTCTGTACTGCCATCTGACATAATTGAAATAAATCAAACTTGCTTCATATGGTCTATTACATTATTGCGTAAAACTTCAGATATTGTTTTAATCAAGTTTACACAAGTACCCTGCCTAAATGCTAACTGCCCAAATGAAGACCATTTAAATGTGTCAGTGAATGGCAGGATGTTTTTCGATACAACATAAGCTGTGTTGAAAAGATTCTCATATCAATTAAGTTCTTTTTGATTAACTTTAAATATGGCAATGACTTGTCCATCAAACAGTAAATCAGTCATTTGTTTAGTTTTATTGGTGGCCTTCATGAGGCAATGCAGATGACTGGTTTGGTCTGCAATATCAGGATATTTCCTGCAGGTATGGCCATATGAGAGTCCATCAGGATCCAGCTGTTAACGGGAGAAATCTGCTAACAACTTGGACTGAAAAGTCTGTTGCCGTTTTTTTCTTATATTCTGTGTTTTTTTTCAGGTGATTATTTGTTGCCAGAATCTTGCAGTCTTTTTGATTATTATTAGATATATGTCCATTGTCACGATTCAAACCCGATTTGAATGTTCATGGATGTTAGACCAATTTGTATTAGAATGGCAAGAGAACATCAAATTAGGAACGCCAATAAAAACCTGTCGCACAGTCCTGGTTATCGTTTAGTAAATGCAGTAGAACTATGCAGTTGTAATATTCAACTTAGAACTTGTACAAATCTTATTGATTTTTTAGCTGATTTTGGAACACCACGGAGGGATCATATACGTCAATATTTACTATAAATTAATTGAAGAATTGTGTTTCTAGAATACTTTAATAGGAAATTATTATGCCGTCTTATTTTTACTTGTCCCAGGACAAGCTGGCTAGGAAAATCGACTTGTCCGACAGGTTCTATGTATGCGTCGGGGGTGGCAATTCCACACCCCTGCATTAAGTAATATTTGATTCTATCTCTGTTTTCTGTCAATAATCTTATTTCTCTCCTCCAGATTGTTTAATTAAAGCAGTTAAGACTTTCTTCACCTGTACCCCAAAACACAATTTACATTTTTGAGATCAATGTCTCTGTAGTGATGGCCATTAATATGAGGTTCACTATAGGAAACCATTAGTTACATAGAAAATCCTGACTCTTTCAAACTAAATTGTTATTGGTGGAGTACCCAGAGAATACCACAGACCTTCTGTTACTGTTAAACTTGATCAGATAAGTTGTATAGAATGCACATCACCACAGGTGGAATTAAGCCCACGGCTTTTAGTGATGATAGGCACAGGTTGTATTGGTATATTCTTATCCAATTACTGTTTTATTAAGGGTTTAATTGTCCTAGTAGTTAACGTTTGGGTTTGTTTATTGGTCTTTGTCACATTTAGCATTTTTTAAGCTACCGATATATCCAGACTATCAGACTTATCTGGGGGAGAAAAGTCCAGATATCATGAATTGACCTTTGGGTTAACCCTGGCTTTGGTCAGTTTTCAGAAACACCTGAGGTAGATACTGGGGTTAAAGCCATTGTCAGTGATGTGGTCAAAAGTCCATGACTTTAACAAGTTAGCCACCCAGACCTTTCATGTGGTTATGGTGATGAGCTTCTAACCTCAATCCTATTAAAACTGACATGGATTTGAGCTGTAATGTTGACCACAAGTGTTGTGGTTTAGTGGCTTGAAGTAAAAGGAGATATATACAAAATTGGTAAAGTTGGAAAAAAATAATTATCAAGAATTGGGATATATTAATTGTATAATTTTCACATCAGTTGTGGTGTTTAACGCTACTTTCAACAATAATTCAGCTATATCATGGTTGTCAGAGTATTTTAGGAATATAAATTTAGCATACATTTGTCTAGAATATAATGTAATTTTCAAGTATGTGTTTGTATAGAAGGAGCTAGGGTCATAGAGTGCTTGCTAATCACTCCTACCATTCTCAAGTTTCTTCAACAACTATAAATAACAGTTTGTAGTTTGTGTAGAAATGCAACAAAATACTGAACAATTTTCTAAGGCAGTTGGAGTTATCTCCCATTGAACATATTGGCTACTGTTTATAATAAAGTTTCATGTATGTTGGTTGTATATTGTTATAAATAAATAGAACTTATTTATAAGGTTTTTATAAAGTGATAAAATATTATTTATTTCCAGGAATTACCAGTAATAACATTTGTTTTATATCTTTTATAGATTGAAGTATTAAAGAAAAAATTAGAAAAACGAAGAATTAAAATTTCCAAAGTTACAGAAAGGTATTTATAAGATGAAATTAATGTGAAATCGAAAAACTGACTTTGTAGACAACACACAAGCAGAGAAATTGTAATTATGGTAGACCTTTATAGAAAAATACTGAAAAAAAACTAGCCCGATGTCCTTTCACTAAATAATTCTACGTTTGGTGATTTGTTGATCGCATCTATCACATTGAGCTTGAAATAAAGGATACCATAGATACAGATAGGTCTGCTTCCTATATTGACCTACACCTCTAACCCCCTACCAGAGGGTGTGCCAGAGGTAGAATAGGCATATGCATATGGAGTATGTATCTCTCAGTTGATATGATATTCCAGAGCTTGTGGTTCCTATCAGGATTTCCTTGATATAGGGTTGCTGCTAACAAGGAAGCTACTGAACCAAGGGTTCCTCTTAGTTTAGTTGAAGTCATCACTTTGAAAGTTTTACGGTTGCCACCACGACTTGTTTGACTGTTATGGAATATCTGTGTCACAAATGACCACGGATATGTTCCACTTGTCGTAAACACTTTCTGGTCCTTTCCCCGTTTATGACTTATCACCGGGTTTGTAACTAGATTAACATGACAGATGTCACTAGTGGAGTTCACCCTCGGTTTTTAGTGGAGTTCGTGTTACTCGATCTTTAGTTTTATATGTATGTTTTGTAGATCATTGTATGTCCTTTTGTACCTTTTCTTTTGGTCATTGTGTTGTCTGTTCTTCTTTGATATAAGGATTCTGATTACCCCTTTGGTATCTTCAAACTTTTCTTTCACCTTAGAAATGAATGTTAAATGTATAACTGTTGACCAGTAAAGCATGACTTAAGTAAAAATTGTACAAAATAGCTTTTTTCCTATACACAGTTAAATCTGTCTAATGTGACCTTCCACAGGAACATTGAATTAAGGTCACATAAGGCAGGTGGCCGCATAGTACAGATTTGATTAATGTGAAGAAAAATAAAAATTATGGCTGCATAATACAAGTTATTGGTTGACAGAGGTGGTCACTAAAGCAGGTTTCTAAAAAAATAATACCCCAAAAAAATCAAGATTAATATTATAAAAGGAAAAATATGAATTAAATATTAGTGCTGTGGCAAGTTAAATTCAAACCAAAATGGAATTGAATTTAAAAAATGACCTGTTTTAATATCTAGAGAATGCTGCACACCTGTAAACATGGCTACTATGACAAGTATTGATATGTCCTTCAATAGTAACATGTGTTTTCATTCCTAGTTACTGACCAAGATTCCTTTGATATATGAAAAAAATATAATGATGTATTGTTACAAAGGATAATGACATTTCTGTTTAGCTATCGATTTTTGAAAAATTACACGTCATATGTATATAATGCATTAGGTGCTAAAATGGATTAAATAAAAAGGAATCAAGCGATTTGAAGCAATTTAAAATATTTTTATATTGAATATATATTTTTTCTTTAATTTCAGTTATGTATCATATTTTGAACAATATGCTGAATTTGATGCTTTTATTACTCCCCCTGACCCATCAAATCCATGGATCTCAGATTGTATAGATTTCTGGGAACAAGAAAAAACTGTGTAAGTAATAACTAACAAATACCACACGGTCAAAAAAACAAAACTAAAAATGTCACATGGTCAGAAAAACTACAAAATCCATTTTGAAAATCGTAAATTCAGTAAAATCAATACCACCAGCAGGCATGACCTTGATCACTTCTAAGTTCTTCATTTACCTACGTATTGTTTCATGTAAATTAGCTTGGATATGTTTTTAATGTTTGATTGGTTGATTAGTTTATGGTGTTAACACCACTTTCAACAATACTTTAGTTACCGGTATATCGTGGCGGTCAGTTTTATTGGTGGAGGAAACCGGAGTACACAGAGAAAAAGCACCGACCTGTCGCAAGTCACTGACAAACTTTATCACATAATGTTTCATTGTTTGATGGCATCAGAATTTTTACCTATAACAAACTACCAGCTTTTATTTCTATGGTATTGCTTGGTAATCAACAATTTAACAATTTAAATGTGAAACCTTTTAAAACATCATTTAGTTAATTAATGAATAGCAATTAAAACACGAACAATCAATTATAGTTGCATCCATATCCAATTTAGAAACACCGAACTTGTTTTCAGTTTACTGTACTATAACAAACTTCCTACTTCAACAAGCAGACAACATTAAAGTTTGAAAAATGCACACACAAAAAACAACAATTAAAACTGTCCTAAAGAAAAACAAATTTACCACTCAGTTATCTAGAATTAATTTGATATTCAAAATATTCAATATTTAACATGTGATAAAATTGTATTTTGACTAATCAAGCAGTAAAATTACAGCGATGTTTAATATAAAAAAGTGTTTGTGTTTAATATGCATGAACTAGACTTTTCCCAGATTTGTAGGAGCAGAAAGGATGTGTGTACAATACATTAATGCTTACTATACACACTTAGAGATGGTATTTTCTTGCAAAAAGGTATTGAAAAAAAACCCAAAATCAATATCTAACATATCATATTTCAAAACGAAAACCATGTACCAAATAAGTCACATTTCAGACAAGATCAAATGCCTCATGCCCTCCTTGCCTAATCAGAAGCATTTCAACACCTCCATTTTTCCTTTTGAAAGAGACTTGATGTGGTTTTCAAATTTCAGAAGTCTTTGAAATATACCATATTACGTTGTAAAATGATTGGTTTTCTATGTAGAAATCACATAATATTTCCCCCCATTTTTTCAGAAATCCTCGTGATATACCACAACGTAGAGTTAAACGATGGGCATTTTCTATAGAAGAACTACTATGTGATCCTGCTGGAAAGGAACAATTTAGTAAATTCTTAGATAAGGAATTCAGTGGGGAAAATTTAAAGTAAGTTTTCTGATTTTGTTGTTATCTACCAATATACAATATAAACCTTAGTTGTAAAAACAGTGTGGATTCTTTCTTTTTTTTTTTTATTATTATTAATACTTTCCTGCAATAATCTAGATCAGTAAACTGATGAGTTATAGAACAAAAGTGTTGGTGTTAGTGAAAACAGAGTCATATTACACATGTTGTTATAAATAACATAGTTAAAACCTCAGCAAAACAGGATTTTAAATTATGAATGTAGATGCCAAAGGTAGCCATCATTTATAGGAACAAACAATGATAAACAATGAATTACTAATTTGGATCACATGACAAGAATGTTTTTTTAGTCAATATTGTATAATTTAAAAGAATCGTTAATTTGAGAATGATGTATGCATACTGATGTTTACAAAAATCTCCCAATATTAAGCATATCTTGTAGGATACAGAAATGTATATTTGACTGATTTGTTTTATTATGTACTATGAATATATTTATTTTTCAATGACTGTGGGGTTATGGGAGAGATATTTGATGTTTGTGCTCTTATGTTTATTATAATTTAATGCACCATGTAGTATTGGTTAGTCCTATTACACTAATGAATGGTATACAACAACTTTTACAAATAAATGTATTGATTACATTTATCACACAGTTTATTCTTCATGTCACGTCTGTGTTTTAATGGTTATCATTCTCGCCTTGTGTGAGGTAGATCGTGGCTTCGAGTGCGGCTTAGGTCAAAGCAGATACTATAAAAATGGTATTTAATGCTTCTCTCACTCCTAAGCATGCAGCATTAGGGAGTAAAAGCAAAGACAGGTTTCCTCTGAATCAGGATAATGTGACAGAATGTGATGACATGGGTATATGTGAAGTGTTGTTTTTCAGTGAGCTACCACTATAAAAATACAACTATACATGTTGGTCTCTTACAGAACAAAGCTCACTCTGAATTTAGATGTAATATGGGGAGGTTATGGTGTTTAATGCCACTCTCAACAATATGTCGTGGCAGTCAGTATTATTGGTGAAAGGAACTGGAGTACCCAGAGAAAACCACTGACCTGCCGCAAGTCACTGACAAACTTGATAGCATAATGTTGTATCTAGTACCCAGAGAAAACCACTGACCTGCCGCAAGTCACTGACAAACTTGATAGCATAATGTTGTATCTAGTACCCAGAGAAAACCACTGACCTGTCACAAGTCACTGACAAACTTGATAGCATAATGTTGTATCTAGTACACAGAGAAAACCACTGACCTGTCCCAAGTCACTGACAAACTTGATAGCATAATGTTGTATCGAGTACATTTCGTCATGAGTGGGATTTGAACTCACAATTTTAGTGGTGATAGGCACTGATTGTATAGATAGTTGTAAATTCAACTACCATACGATCATGACCATGACAATGCCTTAGATTTAATATAAAGACTGTATATAAGTGAACTTGACCATACCTCAACCATTATATGGTGGTCAGCAACACTAACACTAATTTGTTGATTATGTAATCAAGATGTACACCCCCTCAATTATTTTCTTTTAATTTTTTCTGTTGAAATATATGTTTTAAAAGTAATTAATGATTTAACTACACCTAATTCACTTGGTATCTGTTATTATTAACATATACAAGTATTTTATTAATTTGATTGTTTTATTTTCCAGATTTTGGTTAGCATGTAAAGATTTAAAATGTCTACCTGTTAGAGAAGTTCATTGTAAAGTTCATGAAATATTTTCGTAAGTGCATAATAAACTATTTTCATTTTGTCAAATCATGGTTGAGTGGGAGATCGCCAAACAATTTAATGCACAAAGACCTTAGAAGCTGCATTTTTTTTTTATTATGTACATATATTGTTATACTTAAATTGTAATAATTACATTACTTCCGTTTTTCATTGAAATGTTACAATATGATTGGTTATGAAGTGGTCACATTATTATAAAAGAGATGTTTTACATCCCAATAAAACTCAAACCCGAACTTGCACGTGCCTCTATGATGACGTCAGATGTAAACAGTCAATGGCGTAGTAATTTCCAACAGCAAATAATCTTAACACAAATAAAATTCACAACGAAAAATTCAACTACATATGTATATTAAATTTTGGTGTAATTTAAATGTAATTATAAGAATTGAATGCATTTTATTGTAGTTTTATAGGCGTGTAAAAGTGTGGACTGAGGCACATTTTTTGTATGAAGCGCTAACACGCTTCATACAAAATGTGCTTCGGTCCATGCTTTTACACACCAATAAAACTACAAAAAAATGCATTCAATTCTTAAATGAAAGTGACACCTAATAGATTTCTCCTGATCTTTTTCACTGGGAAAAAATCAACACAAAAAATTCTTGTTCATTTGTGTGCTAATTCACAGCAAAGAGAAGTTATAAAAAATGTCTTTATTACAATAATTAGAACATGCATATTTCTAACTGCTTCTAGTAACGTAGGCCGGGTCTGAATAAAGTGAGGCAAAGGGGGGTGAATTTAGACAAATTTTGGAGAAAAAAAAAAGAAGATTTTATTTGCTTTCAAAGGTTATACTTGCCGTTTCAAAAGTGAGGCATTTGCCTCCATTGCGCTATGGCCACAAAGACAGGAGTTTTGAGTTTATATTATCAGGAACTTTTCATTACAAGAAGACAAAGATTACAGGCTAAAGTTAAGGTGTTTAATGCCACTTTCAACAATATTTCAGTTATATTGTGGCAATCAGTTTTTTGTTGGAGGAAACCGGAGTACCTGGAGAAAACCTGTCTCAAGTCACTGATAAACTTTATCACATAATGTTGTATCGAGTAAACCTCGCCTGAGTGGGATTCAAACTCACAACGTTAGTGGTGATAGGCACTGATTGCATAAGTAGTTATTAAACTACCATACGTTAACGGCCACGATGGCCAAAAATTACAACATCTAGACCCAGTAAATTATATATATATATTGGTCTTGCTGTCATGTTGTTATTCTCATTAGTGATTCTATGACATTCTGTAAGACCAGTTTTATTTTCTGCATTTAATGAATAGTACATATAATTTGAACCTGTATATAAAGGGTAACTGCTCATAAAGGACACATTAGTGCCCTTTATGTACAGGCTTACACAACCATATATGGTAATAGATTGTTAATTGTATTGTTGACTTTTTACAGAGAATTTTTAGCCCCAGGTGCTCATAATCCAGTTAATGTAGAAGGTCGCATATCAGAATTAGTACGAGGTCGTATAGAAAATCATGTTGATAGATACTGTTTTGAAGAAGCTCAGGTAATTTTTTTATTTTGAATTTGTAGTATCTTTAAAAATAACAAGATCAACGCAAAGCGTGGCGTAGCCCCTCACCTGAAGATTGGACCCGGTGACCTTGACCTATGACCTTGAAAATCAATAGGGTTCCAGACTTTAAGGACTAAGTATGTACCAAGTTTGGTCAAAATCCATTGAAGGATGTTGATTTTAGAGTATTCACAAGGAAGTTACACGGTAAAAAATTGATCTTGTGACCTTGACCTTTGACCTATGACCTTGAAAATCAATAGGGTTCCAGATTTTCTTAAGGACTAAATATGTACCAAGTTTGGTCAAAATCCATTGAAGGATGTTGATTCTAGAGTTCACAAGGATGTTATGGGGTAAATATTTGACCCTGTGACCTTGACTTTTGACCTAGAAAATCGATAGGGTTCCAGATTTTCTTAAGGACTAAGTATGTACAAAGTTTGGTCAAAATCCATTGAAAAATGTTGATTCTAGAGTGTTCTTAAGGATGATACAGGGTAAAAATTAGACCCTGTGACCTTGACCGTTGACCTATGACCTTGAAAATCAATAGGGTTTCAGATTTTCTTAAGGACTAAGTATGTACCAAGTTTGGTCAAAATCCATTGAAGAATGTTGATTCTAGAGTGTTCACAAGGATGTAATGGGGGTAAGAAATTAGACCCTGTGACCTTGACCTTTGACCTATGACCTTGAAAATCAATAGGGTTCCAGATTCTCTTAAGGACTAAGTATGTACCAAGTGTGGGCAAAATCAATTGAAGGATGTTGATTCTAGAGTGTTCACAAGGATGTTACGGAAGGACGGAAGGAAGGACGGATGCTAGCGTTACTATATCCCTTCACAACTTCATTGGCGAGGGGATAATAAGGGGGTAAAATGTACCTACAGACCAAACAAAGCCATATTTTACCACCAAATTGGGATGAAATAAGAACAATGTGTCTATTTTATAACATAATATACGGTTTTGTTGAAACATTTTGCATTTTATTGATTTTTAAGGAAAATAAGCAAATTAAGCTGATATTGACAAAAAAATCATTTGCAACCACTGAACTAAATGTAACCAAATCCTAGGATGGTCCCTTTTCAGAATTGTTTCTGACAGCCCTGACCTCAATCCAGAATCTTTGCACTTATAGATAGAAATTTCTTCAGATGAGGAAAAATACTACATTTAAAACTTAAATGAGGTGAAATTTAAACTGTATAATATGAGTTTATATACTTCATGAAATTTGTAATTTTTATTATTTTTTGCTGAATATGCAATTTGAACCAAGCCTATGCCTGAGACACCATCAGCTCCTTCAATTAAATCATTGGGTCTTACAAAAATAATTAGCAATGAAACAGTAGATTGCTTGAAAAAGTACTATAATATCATTGTATAATTTTGTTCACTTTATATTTTTCAGGACCATATATTTAAATTAATGAAAAGTGATAGCTACACTCGATACCTTCGCTCAGATATGTACAAAGAATTTCTTAGTGGAACACGGAAAAAAGTAAGATTATTGCCGGCAATAGCAAGCAACTTTTCCGCCTTCAAGCACACCTGACATTCAGTTGTTTTATTTTATGTTTTTGTTGTAAACCTTTCTGCTTGAGATATATATACATATATGGTCTTAATTTAAGGGGTCTCATCAGGGAAGGTGAAAACTTATATTTATGATTCATATTTTTTTTAAATAATATTTTGGATATTAATTCGCCTTTGCTGTTTTAAGAAAAAAGAAATTGTCAGATCAGTGGAAAACTGACTTTGCACTTTTCAGTGTTAACCAATGATTTTACTGTCACATGACAAGTTGGCAATATCCTATTGGATCCTGTAAAATAGATACATGTTGTAAATCTTAGTTTGATGTCTACAAATATTTACATGTAATATAATTATTCCCCTTTCCAATGCAATAATTAAAAAAAAAAAAACACCTTTTATTTACAATGTTGAATATCAGAATCATCAACTATATATGTGCAATATGTTCTGACCAATGAACAACTATATAACATCATCCAATCAAATACGGCTTAATATCAAATTTTACATTAAAATTTGTAAAGCCTTTCCAATACGCATAAAAAAACCTCTTTTTTCTTCATTGTATCAGATATTTAAATTTCTAAAAAACCGACACCTTTCATGTATATATATTGGACCAAACTTCTAGAAGACATTCCCACAATTTTGTAACAATACTTTTTGCTTTGTTTGTATTTTTGCCTGATGAGACCCCCCTATTTAAAGGCATTTAATTTTGTACACTTGTACCACAAACATTTTTTGTGTGTTAAGTCAGTGTCACTGTCTTTCATGTTTGCACTAAAATGTGATATCAATATTTAAATAGTTTGTTAGAAAACAAGTTCAAGGACACCAATGAATCAGATGGTTAATTAAAGATGTTGTATTACAAATAAATGTACATATTTTGAATATTGGCCTTTAACTTACAATAACATTCTGTAATGTTAAGGGTTAATTGATCTACTATATGAATTTAAAAACTCAGATTGAGCTTGTCATGTATCCTTCGTTTTAGACCAATTTCTGGTCTTAAGCCCCTGTTATGTAATTGAATTTCTTCTTTTCATAATATCTTTGAATTAACACAAAATCTTGGACCCACTCGATTCACTGTGAATTACGTTCTTGACACGCAGAACAGTAATTGAATGATTTGGGACAGTGTGTGGAACTTGTTCTGGTTGTTCCACATGAACAGATGGTGTGCTTAAATCTGTGATGTAATAAAGATGGCGACTGTGGTAATAACAACATCACAGTTTCCTTCCATATTGAATAAAAGTACTTCCTGTTCAGAATTGTTCGTTTCCTCTGTCCATCACACACTGTCTAGAACTGAACCTGCACACTGAATCGAGCGAACCCTTGGTCAATTTTAATCAGAAGACAATTTTGCAATGTTTTATTCTTTACTACCTAAAAAGTGGATTTTGACAGGTCAAGGTTAAAGATGACCATTGTATTCTTTGACTTATTATCTAACAACTATACTTAATGAAAGTTTAATATGTAATCATGGACTTAAAAATGCATTTTTTCAAGAAAGTTTACTTCTGTAATCTTTAGACTTTAACTTGCATTTTTTTTGTATCATTAGAATTTCTTCTTCTTATTATTTTTTGAATTTTCTCATTTCAATTTATTTTGGTATTTAGATATATTCTATTTTTTATTTTAATTACCAAATTCCTGAATGGGAAGACAACTCAGTGTTCATTTTTATTATCATACAAATGCCATTTTCATCATACAAATAAAATCAAAAGTAGGTTATCTCCCCTACAGTATTTTGATTGTCTCCCATGAATTCAGTATATTAAGTACATCTCTTCATATATCATGAAGAGGAGAGCTACCAGTAGCCTCTGGCTGTATGTAATCCTCATGAAATAAATAAAGAATTAAATTAAATATTATTTACCTTGCATTTTCTTAAATTTATGACAAAAGAATTAGAAATGTTCTCAGTAACATATTTTGTAATAACGTTTATTTACCACACAAATTATGGCTACTGCCATTTTTTTTTATCTGAATCACATTAGTTATTGTTCATGCCAAGATATAGCTGAAATACTACTAAAGTTGGCATTAAACACCAATCAATCAATCAATCAATCGATATATATTGCCATCACCTTTTGTTTGTTATCATCTTGTCTGTAAAGTTTTCACTTTGAACCTTCTTCAAGACCATGGCAAAGATGAAACCATGAAGGTCTCCTACAAATGTTTGTGTTTCTTCATTGTCTAGATTTAGATATAAAGCCAATAGGGCCAACTAATTAGAATTCTCAGAAGCAACTTTGGGTTGATAGAATTGTTACACGGTTAGAATACTCCTTAATATGGCCACCTGTTATTTATTTTTTACCATTTAGAAATTAAAGATAACTGCAGTGGCAGAACATATTTAAATATAGGACCATATGGAGGAAATTATTAAAAATCTTCTTTGAAATAAAAAAAAAAAATTTTTTTTAAAGCAAACATAGACAATGCTTGGATGGTCCCCCACTAATTACTTGGATGGTCCTTCACAATTTATTTTTCTGTTGTAATCAGAAATCCAAGTTGTCCACTACTGCCTGATACATGACTAACTTAAAGATAGTAGATATATTATAGAACTTTGCTTGACAAATTCTTCTGTAAGCAGACCGTTTATAACCAGGCATGGGTAGACAGACCTCTGGCTCCTGTAAAATTCTGGGGGTTTTTTTTGTTTTTTTTTTTTAGAAAAAAATACATTTGTACTGCAATTTTTTAAATGTGTTAAAAATTACATGGTATAAAAGATACAAAATAGGAATGATCCTTTTTGGTCTGTTTAAAAAAATATTGGATTAATTTGTAATTAATAATGTCAATTACAGGTACATGTTTAGCACTAGTACATGTAACGTTTTATAAAAAAAAACAAGCTGCCATTTATTAGACTGATGCATATTCCTGCCATTTTATAAATTGACAATAAATTGCTGTGTTCATTTTTGTCTAGTCCAAAATTGTTTTGACTTTATTTTTGTTTGTGATTTGTTAGACATTTTTGTAGTTTGTTTTTATTTATTGATTTAAAATTTATCTTTATTATATTTCACAGTGCAATATTTTAGATATAAATGTTTTGTTTTACCTTTCCATATTAGTGTATTATGTTTGTAAATATTTATATATTTTTTTTTTTTTGTTCAGAACATTTTAGTTTTTCAGGAAAAAGGAAATGTACCGTAGTGTACTGTATAATACGCTCCACTTTCACAGTCTTTTCAATGATTGAACCTTAATATAACTGTGTAACCTTTTTGATTTATTTGTAAATAATACTTACATGATCCTGGTCACATATCTGTCTCTGATTTCTTGTATATAATACTCAACTCCACCACACAGTTCAAATGATTTTCTGTCTTGTATATTTATCGGTAATATGTAACAGTTTCCTTTGATCTTTACTACCCGATAAATTTAGTAACAACGTTCAGTTGACCACCGACTCGTGATACAAGAAATTATCAGCTGTTGGTCAATTGTCATGCACGGTCTAACGTGACGTCACTAAACCTTTCATTAAAAAAAAGGTCAAAACACAACAAAATAATCACAAAGCTTTATTAAAATTGTGAAATTACAGATAAAAAAATGTATTAGTATTAAAAAAAAAAAGGTCAAAACACAACAAAAAATTCACAAAGCTGTATTAAAATTGTGAAGTTACCAATAAAAAAATCATTTGTATTTTTTTCGCTCGACAAGGATTATCAGGTCCATATCAGATGAGCTCTTCGAGCTCATCTGATATGGACCTGATAATCCTTGTCTTGCAAAAAAAAATAATACTAATAATTAATATACAACTTCACCACACTGGTCAAATAATTTTCTGTCTTCATGTATATATAACTTCACCACACTGGTCAAATAGTTTTCTAATTTCTTAGAAACAAAAGGTGCATATTATGCACAACAGATGATAGTACATTCATTATTTTAACTTTTAAAAGAAAAATTTTATTTACAAACATTATTTTATTTTCAAATTAACATGGCTGTAAACCATACTTTTACTTACTTTTAAAGGGAAACCAAACTTGGTCATTACTACTTCAAGTAATACATAATAAATACTTTGTTTCTTCTTTGATCCCATCCTTAATGTAAAGAAACACACTCTAATGACAACTTTGATCTCTACTTTGAAGATTCTCTTCTGATATATTTTTGCTTTAGTTAAAAATATTGTTTAATGTAATACTGAAAAGTCATTATTTAAAAAAAAAAATGGTTGTGTGTTTAAAAAAATGTTTTATATTTCCTACAGATTTTTAATTTCCACAAGGTTGTAAACACTGCTTGAGATAAATATAATAGTTAATTATGAATAAAAGTCCAGAATCCTAAATGTATTACAAATACAAATTATAGATGTTTTGAACTGCAAAGTACAAATAATGCATAATAAATATGATGTGTGTTTCCAATGACAACAAAACACAGGGCAATGTAAATATGAATGAAAACACGAGTTAAAGTAATATTAATGGAGAAATTTGGATGGTACTCTTTACAAATTAATTTATATATATTTTCCCGCATTTATAGTTATAACGTCACTCTATTGTTGACGTCTTTATATTGTTTACTAATATGAAAAACATTTGAATTATTTATTGTACCTGATGATCTGTGTAAACAGTGAAAGCGCTTGTGCTATATAAAATGTGATTGAAGTTCCAGAATTCTGTTTTAATTTTTATNTTATATATATATATATATATATATATATAAAAGAGGAATATCACAATATTTAAAAACTGAAATCTGTGTTAAATGAACGCTGGATAAGCAGGAATATTATGTAAACTAGATTAAGAAATGTTGTTCCGATGCTGGAAATTTCGGCAATTTTATCCTGTACAACAGCTGGTCTAAACAGTGTCTTGTTTAACACAAACTTTATTGTATTAATTTTAAAAACTTAATTAAGTATTTTTATTTTTTAACTCAATGAAAAATTTGTATTAGAAGTTGCAAAACAACCGAATCAAGTATTTTTATTGGAAATTACAAAAACAAACATAACCTAGTATTTGTATTGGAAATAGCAGAGCAACTGAATGAAGTACATGCAGTTGTATTGGAAATTACATATAAAGTGAATAGAGTACATTTTTTGTATTTTTATTTGAAGTTACAAAAACAAACTGATCCAAGTTTTTGTATTGCAAATTATAAATAAAAAATTACTAATAAACTTCTTTACACATTAATTAATAGCTATCTTCCAGTAGTTTTTTTGGCATTAAATTTAGTGTTTTACCTTTGTGATTTGTGGAAAAAAAAACACATTTTGAAAATTAAATATTTTGTTTTATAAGATGACATCAGTAACTTCTGATGTTTAGTTGGTTCCAGCACAATGACATGTCATACACTATCCTTGTTACAATAATATTTGTTAGGTATTCAGTTGTCACTGTGCCATGCTCTTATTTGTTTTTGCTTGACTGTTGCCATTATTTTTAACCCAGAATGCTTATTTACATGCAGAGCTGTTTATAAGTACATTTTGGGTGTAATTTCTACAATTTTGGTCCAAAAATTATTGCATAGGATTTGGAGCCTTGTTTCTATGCTTATACGGCAAAACTTTTGAAATCTTTTTACGGAAAAATCTATGAAATAATTTACTGATTATAATCATAACCTGTATAAACCCCATTATTAAATATGTAAGTTGTCTCGACTGAAACACTGATGTCCAGATATTGACAGAAGTTAACATTTTTGTAATTGAATATTTCTATAAGCATGTTAACTAAGTCGGGGTTAGTGAAAAAGAGAGGTTTGGTTAAAAATCTTGGTACCTGTCCAGGTATTGACAGAAATTAGCATTTTGGTAATTTCTTATTTCTAGAAGAATGTTAACTAAGTTAGGTAATAAAAAAAAAAGAGAAGATAAGTTTGGTTCACATCTTGGTACATTGTAATGATGTGATGTCAGAGATGTCCCGTAGTTAAGGTGTGATTGTTCTGAGACAGAGAAATCCTATAATGATTCATTTGGTATTGATCTATTTTGGACAAAAGATTACCTAAAGACAATGCTGTGGATGTTCTATTGAAAGTAATTGTAAAATCCGTGCTCAATACTCCAAGGTACAATGCTGAATCTTTGAAATACAGTTCAACAGTTAGTACATTTATACATCAATACTATATCAAAATGCAGATTAATTTTAAAATTTGGAGTTCTGGTTCATACTTTTTCTACAACAAGAGGCAGTGTTAATTTCAAGTTGATTAAAAGGTTGTAATATATTGTAATGAACTCATATCTAGAGGTAAAGTCTGTGACTGTAGTTAAGAAGGACCTATTAATACATGTTTCATATGAGAGATATCGACGAAATAAAGACAATTTTATCATAATACTTAAATTTCATTTTGGAAAGTGATTGGGACTCATGCTGTTTTAAAGTTGATAGATATAAGTGCCCCTTATTGGTTAAAATAAGTGATGCAAAAGAAACTAATTGTTAAAATTAATTAAAGTAGAGGTTGATTAAAAATTTTTAATATTAACAATGAATTGCAATAATTTGAAAATCATATTCGTAATTAGAGAGAGAAAGGAGAAATGAACAAAAGTTAAAAGTATATAAATATATCTAAGCTCACAATCCCTTTGTAATTATCTCATGATCTTTTATAAAGACAATTTAAATCATGTATCATAGGCAGAGCTCTTCACTTTAATTTTAACCGATAGAGTGTGGAGTTTATTTATATACTGGTTTTAATTATCAAATGCTCAACAAATACAGCGAATTTCATTTTGGAACTTTAGCATGCAGTTTCTGTAAATGGTTTTTAATTTGAAATTAGTTTATATTAGTAAGTAATATTACAGAAAATGAACATGATGTTGTTATAATGACAAATGAACTATTTTCCTTTTTTTTTTTGTCTCGCAGACAAAGTCTATTATACCAAAGCTACCCAGTTTAAACCTAGGAGGACAGTGAATGCATGGATCCTGTACTATTGTCTACTTCCTCTTCCTGATATCCCATCATGCTATTCCTGCACTTCCTGTCTACCACCTTCATTTCATGAACACTGTATTTTGTTACTTTGTATAATGTGTGCATGTTTTAACATTTTAGCAGCAAACATGTCTATACAGTATAATGCTTACAAATTAAGTTTTACAGATTCTTTGGGAACATGTTTGGATTTGTATCCTTAACATATTAACCATGTGTTTATAATAGAAAAACACTTTTGTAGTGACAAAATGTTAATTTTTATATATTTTACAATATAAATAATAATATAAATAATTCCATTTCTGCCTATTCAGTTTTGTTATTTGTTTTCTATTTCTGAACACTACTACATTTCCAAAATAAATACTTCACAGAAAATTTGGCAATTAGGTGGAATGGCTTGGAATTGGAATTCTTTGTAAACATAATATTCAATTTTCTCTTTCTTTCATTTTATAAATTATTTGTATGTTAGATTTTTCTTCAAAACAAATGTAAATTAATAAAATAATGTATTTTTATTTAGTGCCTGGTGCCATATTAAGATTTATTTTCTCAATAAAATTGTGTTTAACAAAATAGATAGTATTTGAAATGATTAAATATATCTGATAGGTATCCTACTAGAATTGTATTTAAAAAATGTGAATTGATGAAATTCATTTATAATGAATTAATATTTTATTCTCACTTTCATGGATTTCTTGTCTTTAAAAAACTGCAGTTATGAGATTTAAAAATCTTATTTATTGAACAAAAAGTGAAGAAGAAAAAAGACAACACATTGAATATTTGTATTTCTTAAATGTTTTATGAGAAACTTTTCTCACAAGAGGAGCCCTTCCTGTTATTTGTGTTCAAATAATATATAAATTTTTTTTCATTATTATTTATTATTAAGTTTTATAATAGTTGAAATAAGTATGTAAAAGTTGTTATTAATAAAAACAACGTATAGAAAGAAACATATTTCCTTACAATAGGGAAATCATATTATATGTACATAGTTATCTTGAATTTTTTTTCATGCTTTTAATTAATTATATTGCCAAAAAATTTGAAAATTATAATAAAAAGCTATACTCCTCCTTTGAAGTCAAAATTGATCTGCCATTATAAAATGATGGTACAAAGGATGGCAGTAAAAACTAGATGTATGGATAACATTTTTGCACCATCAACTCTTTGTAATATCAAGTTTTCTTTTATCTTTTATCCATTTTTGTCCAAGCATAATTTGACCCTGCCTTCTACATAGGTGTACAGCTTAAGTTTTAGTATGTAAACCCATTTTTCAGTTATGAATTCTATAAAAAAGTAAATGCATATGTTCTTTTTAAAAAAAATAGTTAACAAAAAGTGGATGACTGGAAATTATTACTATTTGAATATGAAGCACATCCCACCCCAACAAAAAGTGAACAAAAACCTGGAGGAAACATTTCCGGAATATAGAAAATTTTGACAAAATTTGAACAATTCTAAAATATTCTATATTGAAATGTTAACTAGGTTTTTAGTTAGAAGTATGTGGAAGGCAAGGATTGATATCACACATTGTATAAGGGAAAGCATTTTCACCCTGCATTTTCTAAGCTCCTGACTTAAAAGATGTTTAGAACCATATTTATGTTTGTTATATCTCCAGCTTTGCTTGTACTTGAAACCTTTTATATTTCTTTCAAAAATGTGAATTTTATGTTTTGCACAATTTTAATCATTCTTTAATATTTAATTTTGATTGCTTTTCATAAATTCTACATCAATGTTTACATAATAATTTTTTGACTCCATATTTTATATATCTGTTCATTTAATAGTTAATTTTTTAAATACAACATGTATTAAAAAGATATATGTCATATACATGTAATCATCTTTAAAAACCTGCCAGTTATTTTAACAGTACAAAATTTAATATCTAAGAAAGGTCAGAGCCATGGATTTAACAAAATATGTAATTAGAGGGATGACTTTCATTTCAAAAGCATTATTATAAAAATATATACAATTTAAGTTACATAAATCAAGATTTCTTTTGTAAACAAATATTTTTAGTTGAAGAATGTGTAGAATTATATTTTTTTTGCTTTTGGAAAACTGTCTACAAGTTTCAAACATTTTTGGTTTTATTTTTTCAAAAAATTTTGAATCTTTTCTAATTTTTTTTTATTGAAAAAGCTAATAATCATTGTTATATAAATTATATTGTTAACTAAATAATACCTGTATATAAAATATGACATTTTAAAACAATTCTTCAACTTCACATGTTCATATTTGTGAATAGATTTGTAAAAATGCATAATATATGTATATTCTATGATGGATTAAAATAAAAGATATGAACATACTTGTTTCTCTTCATTTGTTCTCTTCATATAGAATTTTCAGATGAACAAAAATTGACTACTGCAGAATATTTTCAACTAAGCAAATTGGCTTCGTATTTTCCAGTTTAAAATTGATCCCAAAATGTTTTCAATCTATTATTTTTAAAGATAGTCGGAACATTTTTGGATTTCAAATTTTTGTTGTTGACTGACATTAATCAGATGGTCGTAAACTGATCTTCATGCTGAACATTGCTGACACACAATAGTTGCTATTCCTTTGCTACCATCCATATTTATGAACTCCACATATATTTGAAATCACAGGATGTATTTATTAAATTTGCCAGAATTGCATCTCTTAATTAATATATTGATATAAGACATCAATGGGGTGACAGATTTTTCAATTTTTTTTACACAGTTTGCAGCATGTAAGTTCAGCATCTTCATAAAAGTACATATTGTATAATCAGAAACGTTTTTACTGATACAAACAAACGTATTTATCCACAATACAGATACTATGGAACACCTCAAAATCAAGTTTATTTGCATGTTCTTTAGAATTTTTACTCTGAAAAATTTATACAAGTGAGCAATGTTTTCCCTATTTTTGCAAATACTTTATATGTACTGTTCATTGGATGTAACTTTTCAAAGTGGGTAATCATGTTTTAGCTTACTTGGCCAAAGACCTGAGACCAAGATAGCTTTTGACATCACTTTGTGTCTGTTGTTATTAAATATGGAGATTCTATTTATCCAATGGAATGAGCCAAACTTTACAGGGTTGATCTTTGGGATTAGGGTATTCAGATTTACCTATATGATATTACTATCCTATCAGGAGGGGCCAGTACATCAAGAACCTGTTTAAACATCTCCCCACGAACATCACTAGAGATGCAAACATATTTATCAAAATTGATCAATGTGATATGTTGAATTAAGATTGTAAAAACTACAATACCATAACATTTATGGTATCAGCTAGTCCTGGTGATACCCAGCGCCTTGGTAGTCATGTATATACACTATCAGCTAGTCCTGGTGATACCCAGCGCCTTGGTAGTCATGTATATACACTCAGCTAGTCCTGGTGATACCCAGCGCCTTGGTAGTCATGTATATATACTATCAGCTAGTCCTGGTGATACACAGCGCCTTGGTAGTCATGTATATATATACACTATCAGCTAGTCCTGGTGATACCCAGCGCCTTGGTAGTCATGTATATACACTATCAGCTAGTCCTGGTGATACCCAGCGCCTTGGTAGTCATGTATATACACTATCAGCTAGTCCTGGTGATACCCAGCGCCTTGGTAGTCATGTATATACACTATCAGCTAGTCCTGGTGATACCCAGCACCTTGGTAGTCATGTATATACACTATCAGCTAGTCATGGTGATACCCATCACCTTGGTAGTCATGTATATACACTATCAGCTAGTCCTGGTGATACCCAGCGCCTTGGTAGTCATGTATATACACTAAGTAGTTATTCTTCTTTTCAAACCTGACGATAACATGATTAATAAGCACCCCTTGTTGGTAAAAACAAATATAAACATTTTTTGACCATTATCATAAAAAGGATTTTAGCACAACTAAATTTGTATGATGAGAACATGGTAGCATGGTAGCGGAAGACAAATTTGTTTTGACGTTTTATCATGTTTCTGTTTCATAATAAGACAAAGAAGGTCTAGCAGATTTTACAAAATGAAGCTTGGCCAAAAGTAATGAAAAATGTTTTGAAAGATGGGAGCATTCTATACATATTGTTGTTGTCAAGTCTGTTATATTAACCACCAATACTGTTTAACGTTTTACTTCCAAATGGTAACCATAAATCAAGCTATTAAAACATTGCAGTTTACAGACAATTTACCAGGCAAGTTAACTAACTATAACGTTGCGGTAAAACAACAAAATTCATTTACAAGTAAAATATAACAGGGATACTCTCAGCTTTCTATACAAATACAAAATGTATAATGTATTTTCTTGGGTGAAAAAATTGAAAGCATTTTAATAATTGCACTGTATCGTTAATGTATAGTTCTCACATTTACGGCTTCTAATAACCAGTTTGATATATTCAAACTGTTCTTACATTTTTAGCTCACCTGACCCGAATGGTCATGTGAGCTATTGCCATCACTTGGCGTCCGTCGTCCTTCGTAAACTTATTCAAAAATCTTCTCCTCTGAAACAACCAGACCAATTGGAACCAAACGTTGTCTGAATCATCACTAGGGTGTCTAGTTTCAAAATTGTATCCGGAGAAGCCGTGCACCACTCAACATGGCCGCTGTTACTAAAAATAGAACATATGGTAAAATTGCGCGTTTTTGGTAATAACTCAAAAACCGTTAATAATATCATAAATATGACATGGGGTTAAAATGATCAGCACGACAAGATCTGATTACCCATCTTGGAGTTATTGCCCTTTTTTCATCAAATTTTCAAAATTTTATTACTTTTTGCTCTTTATTTCAAAAATTATAAAAGGTAGATGATAAGTTGAAACTGCAAACATGTTCAGCATGTCAAGATCTACATACCCTGCAATTTTGAAGAAAATCTAATTACCCATCTTGGAGTTATTGCCCTTTTTTCATCAAATTTTCAAAATTTTAATACTTTTCGTTCTTTATTTCAAAAACTATAAGAGATAGATGATAAGTTGAAACTGCAAAAATGTGCAGCATGTCAAGGTCTACCTACCCTGCAATTGTGCAGAAAATCTGATTACCCATCTTGGAGTTATTTCCCTTTTTTCATCAAATTTTCAAAATTGTTTTACTTTTTGTTTTTAATTTAAAAAACTATAAGAGATAGATGATAAGTTTAAATTGCAAACATGTTCAGCATGATAAGATCTACCAACCCTGCAATTGTGAAGAGAATCTAATAACCCATCTTGGAGTTATTGCCCTTTTTTCATCAAATTTTCAAAATTTTAATACTTTTCGTTCTTTATTTCAAAGACTATAAGAGATAGATGATAAGTTGAAACTGCAAAAATGTACAGCATGTCAAGGTCTACCTACCCTGCAATTGTGAAGAAAATCTGAATGCTCGTCTTGGAGTTATTGCCCTTTTTTCATCAAATTTTCAAAATTTTAATACTTTTCGTTCTTTATTTCAAAAACTGTAAGAGATATATGTTAAGTGTAAACAGCAAACATGTTCAGTATGTCAAGATCGACCTACTCTGTAATTTTGCAGTAAATCTGATTAACCATCTTGGAGTTATTGCCCTTTTTTCATCAAATTTGTAAAATTCTAATACTTTTCTTCTTATATTTCAAAAACTATAAGAGATAAAGGTTATGTTTAAATTGCAACAATTTGCAGCATGTCAAGATCTACCTACCCCGCAATTTTGAAGTAAATCCCAATACCCATTTTGGAGTTATTGCCCTTTTTTCATCAAAATGTTCTAAATTTTAATACTTTCATCTTATATCTCAAAAACTATTAGAGATAGAGGGAAAGTTTAAACTGCAAAAATGTTCAGCATGTCAAGATCTACAAAACATTTTCCCACAGTTGAAAATGTGTGACAACTGTATGAAGAATTATTCCTGTTGAAATGCATTATTTTGTTGACTCACTGCTTTTGGTTACTCAAATAACCAAAGGGAAGCAACTCGATTACATGAAGTGAAGTAGGAAAAGCTAAATTTTGAGAATCATAGACATATACAATATATGTTTTTTTACAGCAATTTTGATAACTTACATTAAAGGGGGAACCCCTGCCCAAATTTTTTTGGAGAAGGGGTCTGCAATGATGAGGGCTACATTTGTTATTTTTTTACCAAAGTTATCAAGTTTTATTGGCTGATGTTGTTATATACCCAGGTGAGCTATACAGGCTCCTGTGAGCCTCTAGTTTATTTGATAGTCTTTGATATCATTAATAGAAAAGTGTATTTTTTAGCAAATAGCCATTTCTCAAGTCAATAAATATACTGATAATCGTTCAATGACAAGACAAGGTGAATGCAAACTGGCCATCACGAAAATAATAAGGTTTGGACAACTTGTGCATTTAGAATAATATTGGAACGGGTTTTCAAAATGTCATCTGCTTTGAAACTTTATACAAGACTTGAGTGTACCTTCAAATAGACAAGATCATGATATATAAATGCCTTTTGATGGGATCAATATTTGGATGTATCAATCAGATGAAAGCATATCGACCGAGGATGGAAGCTCGAGGTTCTATATATTCATTGTCTGGTTGATATAGCCAGTAATTGACCGGCATCAAAAGGTTACAATTGTTATATTATTTTACTTATTATTTATATAATAATTGTGTAGACCTATTAGGTTAACCATTATTGTCAAAATGAGTAAATCCATATTCATTTTCAGATCCAACAAAATTTATATGATAACTAAGGACTGAAATAACAATTGCCATACAAAATGTATGTTCATCGATTTTTTTCACTCATTGCCTGCATTTGTTAATAGAACAACAAACCCGTCGAATGGTATTTTGCACTTTTCAACATGCAATTGCGTGAATTCGAGTACTAATAAAGGGGATTAAATAAACTTCAGTGTTATTAGGTCATGAACCTAATACATCAATTCTGGTACCTGATTCATGTAGAGCGACAGAAAGAAATGGTAACAGTAGAAGCACTGACGCCATTGAAAACGATTAGAACGACGCTTGTTTCAGTTATTTTCAGACAATTTGGCAGGTGTTTTGGACTTTTTGATATTGTAGAATAAACACAATATACGTACATTGTCGTTAAATATAAATTTAATTTGCACTCGCCACGAAATAGGCTAGAAAAGCTCGCCAAATGCTCGCTATGTAAAATACATAATTTTATTGGTATAGATCCTGTTATAGGTCTACTTGATTATTCTATGTACTATAAGCATTCTGTCAATTAACCTGTCTGCCATGATCAGTTGTATGTATATATTTCATGTTTACGTCCTCTTGTACACTTAAGTGTCTGAGGCTTAATAAGAATTTGACTTGACTTGTTAATTCTGATATTATTTTGATTTAAACTCACATTGATTCATTCTCACTTTCACTTACCTATTATGATTTTTTTACCCGTCAACATGACTTTATATGGACACATAAAACCAATATTGATCCCGGCCAACGGTTTCGTTCAATAGCGATTGCATATGTACATAAAAACTGCTATCGACCTCTATATAAAAGACTATAATTACATACAATACATTCCAGAGTATGTACTTGATCATCACGTTGTTTGACATATAATAAGTACAACTTGGAGTAGATTGGTTTTTATACATGTATTAAATTTTGTCATGTATCATTGAATAATTAGCAAAATAAAGACCTGCACCTACAAAAGTGTTCCAATGAATATACAAGATTAGTACAGTGCCTTAAAATATAAAGTTTATTTGTGTGATGCTTCGAAACTGAGAGAAAAGTGAGTTGTACCAAGTCTTTCCTCCAGTATCGCATCAAATGTCCACATTAACTTTATGTTTTGATACACTGCATTAATATTTTGTTTATCATGCAGGAAATTCGGTGACATTTTATATTAGATTGTACCTTCAGATATTTTCTGTCATCAAGAAGTAAACTAATTTACAACTGTCTTACCAAAACTCAACAAGTGAAACATGTAAAAGGGATACCAGAAAAAGCTTTATTACGACAATGACTGAACAAACACTTATAATATAACAAATTGACGAGATTCATTATCAAAAATATGTCACAAATGACTAAATAAATACAGCAACTCACGAATGCTCGCATATTTTCGATAATGAAATTCATCAATTAGTTTAAGTTTTAAGTTTATTTGACCTCTTTAGTCCCTAAAATCACACAATAATACAAGATAAGGTGTTATTTGATGTGCGAAACAAACTTCCCGCTAGGGCTATGATGTTAAACGCCACGTTCAACAATATTTCAGTCATATCCGGAGTACCCGGAGAAAACCATCTGCCTGCCGGAAGTCACTGACAAACTTTATCACAATGTTGTATCGAGTACACATCACCATCAGCGGCATTCTCTATCCAGAGTTGTCGTTCCTGCTACGCTACACAACTTTTGTGTAAGCGTAGCAGGAACGACAACTCTGGATAGAGAATGCACCAGCGGGATTCGAACTGACAACGTTAGTGGTGATAGGCATTGATTGTATATATTGTTGTTCAGTTTAACGTACGGTCACGACCACGATGCTTTCACCAACTAACGTTTGATGATGGTGTGCATGAGCAGTAGGATAACTAACACACCCACAGGTCACATGACATCCATGTAACAGTAATATTTTTTATGGCTATATAATATATGTGAGATTCATTGTGATGAAATGAAATAATATGTTTACGTATATAATAAGTGTTTTGTGTCTTCAAGAATTTTCCTCTATCATTGAATGAATGTGCGTAATTTTCCGAGAACCTGAATTTGTTGTCTATGCAAAAAAGTATTTTGATGAATAACTTAACTCTATTTTTTGTTGCAGAGTAAGAAGCGACTTGAAATGAGAAAGGTAGTTATATGACAAAGCTAAATTTTAGAACTCTTAATGATATACATCAACTGACAGACATTGTTGATAATACAAACCTGTAAAATGTAGAAGGAATCTACAAAATGATCGGGATATTTCACATTGGTTGTGTGTTAAAATACAGGTTTTTCTATCCATACATTGTACAATAGTTACAAATCAAGGTATTTAAATATCATCTGGAAAGTGCGACGAGTAAAGTATCAGGACAATATCATGAAAAGCTGATATTAATTTCATGAATATTTTTGACGTAAATTAACCATTATTTTCATATTCGTCAAAGCTGTGACTATATAAGCAAGCAGGAATAGAAAGAAAACGAATTTTATATTTATAAACGTTTACATATATCGAAGTTAATGTTTAGAATAATAGAAGCTTCGAGGCTATAATTGGCATTTCAAGTGAAAACGAGGCTACAAGGATGTTGTCTACAAATTGACATGAATGAAAGAAGATAGTGCTAATGAACTGAATGTAGAAGTGTGCATGTTTCTTTCAAATATGCTGTATTTTGTCATTGTCTTATTCTCAGCTTTCATCTGACTAGAAAGTTAATCAAAACAGATCAACCAATCCCAGCAAAGAAGTACAGACAACAGAGAGATACATAACGTCCATGTGTGCCATCCGAAGTAGGTCATACTGGTGCTGTTCTAAATGGCAATAATTAGTTTTACCCGTGTAATTATTTTTATTAGTTTTACAATCAGAATAATAAAATATTTGTTTAATAAATAAAAAAAAAACTGCTAACATGATGATATGTATATACATTTGTATATATATATATATATTTCTGTAATTGAAAAAGAAACTAACTTTCTCCATTTTGTGTGTGAGTGTCTGGTTTTTTTTTAAATTTTAATTTGCTACCTATGTCAATCTAATTAAAATTAAATATTAAATTGCTCTGCTTTTCTTATATGTCGTGGGAAATATAGAAAAGGTGAAGCAACAAAAGATTTAATTTTATTTAAATTGTTGACTTTATTGAATGAAATACAACAATGTCACACCAAAGCATAACATTGTATTTGTAGCTTTAAACCTTATATTGGGAAATATATTGGGATGAATTGATCGGTGCCCAAAAGTGGATTCAGATTTCCCCAGACATAATTTCTTGCAATCATCTACAAAAATGTCTAAATAATGTCACCATAGCATAGTAAAAACATTCCATATATCAAAACCTATAAATTATTTCATCATTTTGTAGAAAAAAGCAAATAAAACGTTACTTGTATTTTTATATTTCTACCATAATCATTTTACTTCGAGAGATATTTTTATTAAAATTTGCTTTGTTTTAAATCTATAAATAAAATATAATTTATTTGGATGTATTTGAGCATGAAACATGGAATTAACATGTAGAATTCAAAGTATTTATTCAAAACCTGATGGAATTTTGGACAGATTAACACGAGAATAAAATGAGAGCACAATCAACTCTGCGCGTTATCGAGATGAGTTCCAATCATATCTTTCTTGAAATAACACGTAAAAGTCTATATTTTAAAATTCTCTGATGTTCCACCACGCCATACATTTGCTTTTTCTATGGTAATTCTAAAACTCATCAAACCGCTGCTATGTGTTTAATGATGGATACAATTGTAAGAATTAGAATAGGGCTACATTTTCAGTAACATTAAATTTCATATTAATCTGATACCAATTTATATTCCAATGCTTTATATATTGCATTGTGTTGATCGTGAATTTCAATATGTAAATACTGGTCTTAAAAATGTTCTCAATGCTTCAATGCAATCCAAATTCGTTTTAAAATGGCAATAAACGGAAGGCATCGTCAGATCCTTACAAACTATTATATATTAGCAATATATTGATCTTTTAATTGAACTAATAAAACATTGAATACTCCATGAAGAGCTGTATCAATATTTTTGTAATATACGAACATTTGACTGGAGATATCATGTAAAACAGACATATCTCCTCAGCTTCCAGTGCAAATGTTCTGAAATAGAAAATAGAAAGACTTTAGATTAGTAGATAGTGACGCATCAGACAGCACTGCTTGTTATTATAAATCCTTCATATATATAGCTACATTTGGTATATGTAATAGAATGCATACAATTATTTAGACGGTTAAGAATCAATTGGAAATTCTATTTGCGTGAAAATATGGGACGTCGCCATAAATCACAAGATGGTAATGACATAATAACAAGAAACGAGTATTACAAATCCACATACAATACATGTTGTCTGAGAAGTACAAATAATATATGTAGACCTAGAACTATTATTGGAGAAATTATGTAGATATATATACAGTGTACATCTTAGAATTGTTTTTCCTTCATTTATCTAGTAAGCAATTAATTGGTTTTCCTTGATTTATCTTGTAAACAATTAATTGTTTTTCCTTGATTTATCTTGTAAACAATTAATTGTTTTTACTTGGTGTATCTTGTAAACAATTAATTGTTTTTCTTTGAGTCATCTTGTAAACAATTAATTGTTTTTCCGTAATTTATCTTGTAAACAATTAATTGTTTTCCTTGAGTTATCTTGTAAACAATTAATTGTTTTCCCTTGTTTCATTTTGTAAACAATTAATAATTATTCATTAGTTTATCTTGTAAGAAATTAATTGTTTTTCATTGATTTGTCTTGTAAGAAATTAATTGTTTTTCATTGATTTGTCTTGTACCCAATTAATTGTTTTTTCTTGGTTTATCTTGTAAAGAAGTAATTGTTTTTCCTTCATTTATCTTGTAAACGATTAATTGTTTTTCCTTGGTTTATCTTGTAAGCAATTACTAGCTTTTCCTTGATTTATCTTGTAAACACTTATTTCTTTTCCCTTGATTTATCTTTAAAGCAATTTTCCCTTGATTTATCTTGTAAACAATTGTTTATCTTTGGTTTATCTTGTAAACAATTAATTGTATTTCCTTGATTTATCTTGTAACAATTAATTGCATTTTCTTGATTTATCTTGTAAACAATTAATTGTTTTCCTCAATTTATCTTGTAAACAATAATTGCATTTTCTTGATTTATTTTGTAAACAATTAATTGTGTTTCCTTGATTTATCTTGTCAACAATGCATTGTGTTTCCTTGATTTATCTTGAAAACAATGAATTGTTGATCTTTGATTTATCTTGTAAACAATTAATTGTTTTTCCTTGATTTATCTTGTAAACAATTAATTGTTTTTCCTTGATTTATCTTGTAAACAATTAATTGTTTTTCCTTGATTTATCTTGTAAACAATTAATTGTTTTTTCACGATTTATAATTGTTTTTTTTGTTCTTGATATATCTTGTAAACAATTAATTGTTTTTTCACGATTTATAATTGTTTTTTTTGTTCTTGATATATCTTGTAAACAATTAATTGTTTTTTTTCTTGATTTATCTTGCAAACAATTAATTGTTTTTTTTTCTTGATTTATCTTGTAAACAATTAATTGTTTTTTTTCTTGATTTATCTTGTAAACAATTAATTGTTTTTTGTTGGTTTATCTTATAAACAATTAATTACATAGTAAGTCATGAACATTTATTATCATGTCAGCTGGGCAAGCATAATAAAATAGAAATGGATGTACAGTATATGTAAATGTTCACTATTAATAATTTAATTTTAACTTTGTTTCCTGTAAATGTTGATAACATCGAAATTAACATTGCTGTTCAGTTTCAATCAAAAAATGAATGGAAGCCAATTATGATGATGGATGTAATATGTCTGCTACTGAATGAACGGTCATTCAATTACAATAAACATCATCTATATATTAGTCATAATCTTATGTTGTTATTTTACTTATAGTTGGAATGCAATGCATTATGTGACAAACACTGACAGCGCAGCGGGCACATTTGAACATTACTTATCAAACGGGTGTCTGTAGTGGAGCAGGAAATGCTGTCTCTTCCAGAGCACCAGAGTTTACCCCTGCTTTATTGACGTTCATGTTACTAATTTCATAGTTTTCTGTATAGTGTTTTGAAGACCTTTGTTTGTCTCTTCGTCTTTTTTCCTTTGGACATTGCGTTATTAGTTCTTCGATTGATGGCATTTGATTACTCCTTTGGTGTCTTCAAACATTAGATTTGAAAACTGGGATTGAACAACAAAAATATGCTATGGAGAAACTTACAAAATTAAACAAAATTAAATTCCAACCGAATAAACATTAAAGGGACATTTGCACTTTAAAGTATCAGATACGTATTTACTAAGTATCAATATATTACATGGTGTAACATCAAACAGGTAAAGTGTTAAATATAGATATCAAAGACTGAAGAGAAGATTTAAAATATCCCAACATGTCATAAAAAAACAAACAAACAAACAATAAAAACAAACAAAAACAAACAAAAAAACGTATCAATCTGTTTATCAAATAGATATTAAAACAACTTAGCACACATATACAATTTGTTGTTGCATAGTAAAAAATGAGAGTGAATCATTATAAATCTGCCATTTGTTGTACAATATAAAACAATAATGATTATCCGTAGTGCATAATCTTGATGTCCAAATATTATATTGAAGAAAAGTTTGAAAATCCCCAAAGATGTGCTGGGAAGCCGTATATTGAAGGACAGACAATACAATAGCCAAAATATTACACAGAAAACAAAAGATTGAGCGAACTGTACCCCACTAAAACCGAGATTGAATTCATATGATTCAAAAACAGAAGTAGTACCTTCTTCACTAGTAGAATCCGTCATGTCACTCTTGATACAAACCCGATGATAAGTATGAATGAGGAAAGCAACAGATTATGATTACGACAAACAATATTTCATTCATTAGCATATAGCAAAATCATAATTCTGACAGACGGACAATTACTCCAATTAAAAGATAAATCTACACAACCCCTCTATCAAAATATGTAGATTGTACTCTCTTGATTAAATATCCCCACGATTTTGGATATAATATTGTTACATTAGGGATAATGATAAGGTTAAGGTATGATTGATAGGTTTGTACACTATATTATTCATTTGCATTTTTCACTTTTGTTACTCAAACACTTTGATCTTGTTATTTGTTCGTGTTGGTGTCCGTGGTGATTTGAGTAACATGTTACATTTATGACTGATGTATGAATGAACATTTTCCGATAATATGAGTAGGCATGGCCTATAGAGAGGACGTTTATAAGTATTTGAAATTAAATGATACTAAAAATACCTTTACATTTTGTGTATATACATGTACCTATTAATCATTTTTCTGATTCTTGTTAGACTTCTTCTTCTTCATCTTTAGTTACGGAATAGCGCTGAACATACTGAGCATTAATTTCCAGCTTTCCATCTTCTAGCTTGTAGTTGTAACTAGATGTAATACTTTATACAACAGAAGCTCTTCAACCTATTAGGGAACAACCATTTAACTTGAAAAAGGGGGGGGGGCGGGGGTTATGGTTTTTTGTCCTAAAAAAATATTATGATTTAGAAGGGAAAGAAATTAAATAATCTGTCACAGCAGTGGCCACAAAAAAATATTCTGCTTTACATAAGTATAAAAAAAAATCATCTGGTTTAAGAGTATTGTTTTGAAAAAATAATAATAAATGCCATTTATTTAAGAGATTGACCTGTATAAACTGAATAAAAAACCAGTGTGTCATTGTCTTTTATATAGTAAAGATCTGAACTTGTTTAATTAAAATCCTCACTTGTTTATTTTCAGGTATAAATGTGAGATATAACATGGAAATTTATAGTATATATGAGCTATATGCATAGCATCTAAATATGAATACTGGCTCACACCTTTATACAAAGCATTGAAAAAAAATTGTGTTTTGACTTGGTAAGAAAAAAAATTATTTAGTTTGATTGCAATTGGAAAAACAATAAAGATGGGTCCAACATCTTCTAGCTTGTAACTAGATGTAATACTTTATACAACAGAAGCTGTTCAACCTATTAGACATTTTTTTTCTAATTCTTGTTAGACTTGAACTAACATCTTCTAGCTTGTAACTAGATGTAATATTTTATACCACATAAGCTCTTAAATCCATAAAACATTTTTTTTGCTTCTGGTTAGACTTGAACTAACATCTTCTAGCTTGTAACTAGATGTAATACTTTATACCACAGAAGCTCTTCAACCTATTAAACATTTTTTTTCTGATTCTTGTTAGACTTGAACTAACATCTTCTAGCTTGTAACTAGATGTAATACTTTATACCACAGCTCTTCAACCCATAAAACATTTTTTTCTGCTTCTGGTTAGACTTGAACTAGCTTGTAACTAGATGTAATACTTTATACAACAGAAGCTCTTCAACCTATTAAACATTTTTTTTCTGATTCTTGTTAGACTTGAACTAACATCTTCTAGCTTGTAACTAGATGTAATACTTTATAAAACAGAAGCTCTTCAACCTATTAAACATTTTTCCTGATGTTTATGAATGAATAGAAAAATGATTGGTGAAGCCATATATATTAGGGTTTTGGATAGAAAATAAAATCTGATAGCCACAAAACGTGGAAATGTGCCACGGCTGAGATGGGGAGAAAAATCCGCTGTTTTCATTATGGAAAGCGCTCTGACGTTCAACGACAACAGCAGATGTAAATAGTCGTCGAACGGCAGAGGAATCTCGGACTAAAACTTGACATGGAAAGACGCAAATTACATTGACTTTTTCAAATTCGTTAAATGTTTAAAGTCATCAAAAAGACTATTTTTCGTTTAATATTTGTGGAGTTCTACCTACTTTATCGCAAATTACTTCTTCTACATCCGCCGTTGATATGTTGTAAAACGACACGTTGAGGGTGCAAGACAAATCGGCACTTGGTTTCGATCCCGGTTTCCATCTGTCCATCATCCATGTTTGTTTTAGAACTACTACTTTCAAATTAATCCATGTTATCGATTAAAAATATTGACACAAGCATTTTCAAATACCATCCACAATTTTTACGTAGGAAATATTAGGAAATCAGAAAAATAATTGGTGACAGTGCACTGTGCAGTGATACGAGTAGCTGCGGAACCGTAGCCCTTTATGGTCCTTTTTTTTTTGGTTGCCAAATAGATGTATTATTTTAATTTATTGAATAAAATAAAATATTTTATATTTTTAAAACAAAACAAAGTTGCTATTATTATTATTTTTTTATGACAGTAGATACTTTCGGATTTAAGCTGGCTTACACATCCGGGTAGTATGGTGCCCCAATTCTCGCAGTTATATAGACGAGAGACCGACGCGAGAAATTGAGCATCAGTGTGTAGTCTACGTGGGGGTCTACCGACGTGTTCTACAGTAATGAGGACTAAAGTCCTCTAATATGAGTAGGCATGGCCTATAAAGAGGACTTTAGTATTTGAAATTAAGTGATACTATAAATACCTTTATTAATAAGGTAGAGCAATGGTAAGAAGTAATAATAACAGTATATCACGTGGACGCAGAAGAGGGCACCCTCGGAAACGATGTTTACCTTAGCGACTGGGAACTCCGCTAGGTGTCGCCCCCGATGGAATGAATGAAAAAAAATGTTAACATGTTAATTTTAGGAATACAAATAACCTTGGACGGGAATTGTGCTTGGTAGCGGCAGGGAATTATAAAACTAAGTTTTAGTATAATTCCCTGGAAGCGGATACCAAGGACGTATATCTTATTATACGTCCTTGAGGATACGAAAACTGTCCGGAGTTTGGATACAGACTCAGTTGCAAATGAAATAGATGTCATTTTGAAATTTATTGAGTTGGGAATGAAAATACATTGAAATTTTATATAACAAAAACAAATCAAAGTAGCTATTATTTAAATCTTTTTCATGAAAGTAATTTACTTTCGTATCTAAGCTGGCTTACACATCTGAGTTTCATGGTGTCACTACCGAAGCTAATCATTTCGTACCATACCTTTTCGTACTGGTCATAATGTATCGATCTGTATATGGTACGAAATGATAATAATGTGTCGATCTGCCTTTGGTACGACTGTATCAATATGCATTTGGTACGAAATGGTAATAATGTATCGAACTGCATATGGTACGACATGGTTTTCACTGTAGTGCGAAATGGAATGTACGAAATGGATATGGTACGAAATGACTATTATTCGTCAGCGCCCCAACATTTAAATCTCGGCGACGCGAGAAATAAAGCATCAGTAGGTTGTCTACGCGGGGGGTCCAACCGACGTGTTCTACAGTAATGAGGACTAAAGTCCTCTAATATGAGTAGGCATGGCCTATAGAGAGGACTTTAGTATTTGAAATTAAGTGATACTATAAATACCTTTATTAATAAGGTAGAGCAACGGTAAGAAGTAATAATAACAGTATATCACACAGACGCAGAAAAGGGCATCCTGGGAAACGATGTTTACCTTAGCGACTGGGACCTCAGCTGGGTGTCGCCCCCGATGGAATGAATGAAAAAAAATGTTAACATTTTAATTTTAGGAATACAAATAACCTTGGACGGGAATTGTGCTTGGTAGCGGCAGGGAATTATAAAACTAAGTTTTAGTATAATTCCCTGGTAGCGGATACCAAGGACGTATATCTTATACGTCCTTGCGGATACGAAAACTGTCCGGAGTTTGGATACAGACTCAGTTGCAAATGAAATAGATGTCATTTTGAAATTTATTGAGTTGGGAATGAAAATACATTGAAATTTTATTTAACAAAAACAAATCAAAGTAGCTATTATTTAAATCTTTTTCATGAAAGTAATTTACTTTCGAATCTAAGCTGGCTTACACATCCGGGTTTCATGGTGTCACTACCGAAGCTAATCATTTCGTACCATACCTTTTCGTCCTGGTCATAATGTATCGATCAGTATATGGTACGAAATGATAATAATGTGTCGATCTGCCTTTGGTACGACTGTATCAATATGCATTTGGTACGAAATGGTAATAATGTATCGATCTGCATATGGTACGACATGGGTTTTCACTGTAGTGCGAAATGGAATGTACGAAATGGATATGGTACGAAATGACTATTATTCGTCAGCGCCCCAACATTTAAATCTCGGCGACGCGAGAAATAAAGCATCAGTAGGTTGTCTACGTGGGGGGTCCAACCGATGTGGTCTACAGTAATGAGGACTAAAGTCCTCTAATATGAGTAGGCATGGCCTATAGAGAGGACTTTAGTATTTGAAATTAAGTGATACTATAAATACCTTTATTAATAAGGTAGAGCAACGGTAAGAAGTAATAATAACAGTATATCACGCGGACGCAGAAGAGGGCACCCTCGGAAACGATGCTTACCTTAGCGACTGGGACCTCCGCTAGGTGTCGCCCCCGATGGAATGAATGAAAAAAAATGTTAACATGTTAATTTTAGGAATACAAATAACCTTGGACGGGAATTGTGCTTGGTAGCGGCAGGGAATTATAAAACAAGTTTTAGTATAATTCCCTGGTAGTGGTAGCGGATACCAAGGACGTATATCTTATTATACGTCCTTGCGGATACGAAAACTGTCCGGAGTTTGGATACAGACTCAGTTGCAAATGAAATAGATGTCATTTTGAAATTTATTGAGTTGGGAATGAAAATACATTGAAATTTTATTTAACAAAAACAAATCAAAGTAGCTATTATTTAAATCTTTTTCATGAAAGTAATTTACTTTCGTATCTAAGCTGGCTTACACATCCGGGTTTCATGGTGTCACTACCGAAGCTAATCAAGCTAATCATGTCGTACCATACCTTTTCGTACTGGTCATAATGTATCGATCTGTATATGGTACGAAATGATAATAATGTGTCGATCTGCCTTTGGTACGAGTGCATCAATATGCATTTGGTACGAAATGGTAATAATGTATCGATCTGCATATGGTACGACATGGTTTTCAATGTAGACAGTGTAGTGCGAAATGGATATGGTACGAAATGACTATTATTCGTCAGCGCCCCAACATTTAAATCTCGGCGACGCGAGAAATAAAGCATCAGTAAGTTGTCTACGCGGGGGGTCCAACCGACGTGGTCTACAGTAATGAGGACTAAAGTCCTCTATTATATATATATTGTATGTATTTATTGTTATCATTGTATTTATGGGAATGCTAGGTTCTAGTTCGTCCTCATTGTTTTCCCCGTCGTCAGTTCCCAGACGTTCCCAACCTTATTTCTCCCGTTCCATGTCTTGTCCCCTTTTCTTACCATGCTTTCACTTTTACATAAGGAATATTTATTGTAGCTAGGGCATTCTTTATGTAAGGTTAAGTTCCGTTAAGCCCCTGTCCCTCTTTATTATATCGTCAAAAGATATTTTACTGGAAGCCGCCATATTTAGTATTTACTTCCGGTTCCCAGCTATACAGAGTTCTGCGCATGCTGGGGTCCCGTTACCATGGATGAGGCACTCCATCCAATCAAATCATCTTGGGGTTACTCAGGGGAATAAAAACCTCAGAATCGTCTGCTACGCAAAGATTGCGACCCGAAACCAGGGAAATAGGATTACTTTTGAACCCTGACCATTTTAAACCAGAGCGTTACCAGCACAATCTATCAAGACCGCAACCAGGTTTCTACTATCATATAATACCTGTACGCATCCCTATATATTGATAATGTTTACCTGATCTTACCTATTGACTTGACCTAGATATTTTACTACGTCCGTAGAATTTTACTATAATGTTTACACCCGCCCGTTATTGCATTTTGGGGGGTCCCCGTCATTTTTAACGCTCTGGTAGGGATTTTACTATTGTTATATAAGATTTTAAGATTAAGATTAAGATTTTTTTATTGGTCCAAATTAAAGGGCCCATAAACATAATAACATAAGGTGATTGCATAAAATCTCAAATAAATTGTAAATACAAGAATGATAGACATGACTGTAGTGTTATAATAGACAATATTATAATATGAGGTTCCAACTATCCGAAACAGTGACTTTTTAACAGGAAATCACNGCAGCGGTGATCTCGATAACAGAATCTTGGCTTGACAATACAGTAACAAATGCTGAAATTCACGTCGAAGGATACAATGTTGTGAGATTAGACCGATCTAGACATGGCGGAGCCTGTGTGTGTATACATCAGGGTAGTCCGAGATTCCTCTGCCGTTCGACGACCATTTAGAACTTGCTGTTGTCGTTGAACGTCAGAGCGCTTGCCATAAACAAAACAGCGGATTTTTTTCCGCATCTCATTTGTAGCACATTTCCACGTTTTGTGGCTATCTGATTTTATTTTCTATCCAAAACCCTAATATATATCGCTTCACCAATAATTTTTCTATTCATTCATAACCATCTTACCGTCAGAGAGTGGTGTTACACTCGATTACAGCACGTTTTTTCCTTACGCCTGATGATTTGGTCATTTCACTGCCATTTTTTAACGTGATCTCGCGATACTAACTGAAAGATGACAGCAATGTATTGCATGATGGGAGATGGGAGATGCAGTGCGCCAAATTTGCATACGTAAACAAACATACAAGACGATATAAAGCGTATTCTGCAGGACAAACAGTTCCATCTACAGCTCAAATCAGAGCAGAAGGAAATAATAAAAAATATGTTGGATAGAAAAGATTCATTTGGCAGTGTTATCCGCGGGCTTCGGAAAGAGCATGTCTTACGTTTCCCTCTATTTTGGACAAGGTCAGATCATATATGCAAATCATCTCCCATGATACATTGCGGTAATCGTAGTTCTCTCGATGTCACGTGACAAATATTTCAAAATGTCAGTGTTCAAAATGACGAAATCATATGGTCTGGGGGAAATTGTGCTGTAATGGAGTGTAACACCAATTTCTGAGGGTAAGATGGTTATGAATGAATAGAAAAATGATTGGTGAAGCGATATATGTTATGGTTTTGGATAGAAAATAAAATCTGATAGCCACAAAACGTGGAAATGTGCCACGGCTGAAATGGGGAGAAAAATCCGCTGTTTTCATTATGGAGAGCGCTCTGACGTTCAACGACAACAGCAGATGTAATAGTCGTCGAACGACAGAGGAATCTCGGACTAACATCAGGGATGACATTGCGTTTTCACCAAGACAAGATCTTCATGATGACAGACTTGAGGCACTCTGGATAGACATTTTGATATCTAAGACCAAGCCGATCACTATCGGGACTGTCTACAGACCACCAAAAGAGACAGCATTTCTTAATAACTTTGAAGAAATATTAAATAAAACTAATCAAATAAATGAATTGTACATTGTTGGTGATATTAATATATGTTTATTACATAACAGGTCATCTATGTATAAAAATTATATGAATATTTTACAAGCATCTAATTTGAATCAAATATTGTCTGAACCCACTAGAATAACTGAAAACAGTAAAACATTGCTAGATCATGTAATTGTGAAATTTGAAGATAGAGTAAATCAGTCAGGAGTTATTCCTCTTGGTCTAAGTGACCATTTTATGACTTATTTTTCTAGAAAAATTGAGAGAAAGGTAAATTCAGATAGAAAAGAAAACATAATCAGAATAAGATCTACCAAAAATTACAGTAAAGATGTTTTTTGTCAAAAATTAAGTGATGTTGTTTGGTCTGATTTGTATTTATGTAGAGATGTAAATGGAGCTTGGGTAAAGTTTAAAGATATTTTCACTTCAATTTTAAATGAAGTAGCTCC
>MJUT01011502.1:65545-76451 GCA_002080005.1 Gigantidas platifrons
TGTAGACCAGAATACCAAGTGTCACAACCCTGTGAGTGTAGGTATTTATTTTCAATGTATGCATTTTTAAGTAAAAAATTAGTAGAAGAATCTAAACGATTCCAGTATTTAAAAACTGAAGTAAAGCAATCTAATGCAAATGGTATTCTTCCTAATTCACTCAATATTGCAAAGTTGGTGCTTGTTTTATTAGCACCCAGTATATATTTACAAAAATGATTATGTAATTTATCACAGGGAAGTACAGATGGTAATCTTGAATAGTTAAACATAAAGTTAAAGTCAGCTGATTTTGGTAAATAACAACCCCATATTTCTGAACAATATAATAAAATAGGTTTGACAGTGTGGTCAAAGATGTGTAGACTAGTTCTGGGCATTAGATACAATGATAATACATCTGCTTTTAGTTTGAATAAAGCTTTGACTGCTTTCTTGTAAAGTTCAGTTTTGGACTCTGTGAATGAGCCAGATGAGGAGAATGTTATCCCTAGATATTTGTAACTATTACAACAGTCTAAAACTTTATTAATGAGTAGGAAATTTTGTTTAATGAATCTTCCAGTTTTATTAAAGATTACAACTTTCGTTTTAGATATGTTGACTGACATACACCATTCTTTACAAAATAGTTCAAGAGAGTCTAATTTGGACTGTAACCCTTTTTGTGAATTAGATAGAAGAATAACATCATCTGCATATAAAAGACAGTCAATTCTATTATTGTTAATATAAACTGGGTCAAATGAGTGTAAAAGGTAATCTGGAAGATCATTTATAAAAATTTTGAAAAGATTGGGGCTCCCTGTTTAACACCAATAGATGATTCAAATGAGTCTGTGAGATTCTGGCCAACTTTCACGCAAGCTGTAGAGATCTTATACATATCTTTGATTACATTATAAAAAAGACCACCAACATTCATATCCAAGAGTTTAAGATAAATGGCTGTGTGGGCGACTGTATCGAAAGCTTTGCGAAAATCGACAAAGCATCCAAATAGTTTTTCTTTCTTATGGAGGTATTTGTCGATAAAAGTTTTGAGGACAAACATATGGTCAGAAGTTCGGGAATCTTTAGTGAATCCTATTTGGAGTGGATTTATCAATTTATGTTTAATTAAAAAAAAATTCAAGTCTATTATTGAGTATAGAGTTAAGCAATTTGCTTAAGCAGCCAGTAATTGCTATTCCGCTATAGTTGTCTGGTTTGGATCTATAACCACTTTTGAATATTGGGGAGATATAGCCTCGAGACCAATTGTCAGGATATATTCCTGATATTAAAATTTTGTTGAATAAGAATGTTAATGAAGTTGCAAATTGTAATTTACCTGCCATAAGCATATCATTTGTTATTAATTGTAATCCACCTGATTTATTCCTTTTAAGCTTTTTAATGGCAGATAGGACTTCGTCTTCAGAGATGTTGAAGTCCAATTCATTGAAATTTAAACTTTCCTTTTCTTTTAGTAAAAGTTTTTGTTCAAGGTCTAAAAGCTGTTGCTTAAACTCATTTTGTGGGGCGTTTAATGATTTAAAATGGTTAAAAAATTCAACCTTACTGAGAGGTAATGAGTCATTATCCTTATCTTTTAAACTTTCAATAAGTTTCCAATAAGCTTTAGGGTTGTTGTTGTTAAGGTTATCAAGCTGAGATAATATGGATTTCTTGAAGTTCTTCATTTTATATTTTATATTTTTGTTGTAAATTCTACGCATTTTAAAATAACTGTTTTTGATGTTATAATCAAAAGGATAAATAGATAACAGGGCTCCTTTTCTATCCAGTTCCTTTCTTTGTTTTTTTAGATCACAGTCATACCATTTTTTGTGTGCTAGACCTTTCCTTTTATTGATTTTTAGATTAGGTCTTTTTAAACATGAATCTGCAGCATCTGTTATAATATGTTCAAGTTTGCTGCAGGCATTATTAATGTTATCTCGAGTTAAGTCAATGTTGTCATGTATGAAGTCAGATATCTGTTTTTGGAAATGGGGATCATATAAGGTATTTTGGAACTTTATTTCAGAGGTATCATCCCATATGTATTGTTTGGGAAATGGAATATCAGTCGATGTATTAACTGATGGTAGATTCATATACATGCATTTAATTTCCCAGGATAATTTACAATGAGTATCAGATAGTGTTGGGATAAAATTGGCAATGTTAAAAAGAGGTATTTCCAAAAGTAATGGTTCGGACACAATCACATAGTCCACAGTGCTTGCGCCATTGTATGTATGGCAGGAGAATTTCCCAAAAGAGTCCCCAGCAAGTCTACCGTTTAAAATTCTAAGCTGGTTTCCAACACATATATCAATTAAGTGATTGCCTCGTGTATCGGTTATTTTATCTTGACTCATTCTAGGGCGAGCTGAGTCGGATACATAACAATCAAATGAGGGATTAAAGTTATTATTATCGTTGGTGATAAAATCATTTTAATAATTCAAATTCAAATTCAAATAGTTTATTGATAGTAAACCATACATTGACGTGCATCAAGACAATACAATATAATTAATTATAATACATTACACAAATATGAATAAGCCAAGGATTTATATGGTACTATATAAATCCCTGGATAAATAAAAGATATGCATATAATAATGATATGAAGTATATTAAATTATTCACAGGGATCTGATGTCTAGGGTCAATGGGAAGCACCACCACCGACGGAAAGAACCACGTTCTTCCCATCGATAGTGGTACCCCACCGAACCCAAACGCCGAATTCCTGTGAACTATGTGTTACGTATATTGTTTGCTTCTTTTAAAAATTTGCAAATTTGTTTTGTTTTGAATAGATCCTTAGGGTCAAGAATCTCTCTTATAAGATCATCGTCAGTTCTAGTACTTTGGAACAATGTATTGTACCTATTTCTGATATTCTGGTATTTAGGGCAATGTAATATAAAATGTTTTTCATCTTCAACCGATGAGGGACAAAATTTACAAAGACGTTGCTCTGTAAGGAAAGATATGTGTTCTTTTGAAAGGGGAAATTCCAAATAGTTTTGTAATTTAAAAATGCCGAGAATGTTGCTGAGAAAATGTAACTTGCCCGTTTTATTTTTTCGAATGTTTTCAAACTGTTTTAGCATTTTTCTTTCAAAAAAATTAAAAAGATGATATTTGAAATCTCTCTCCGATATGTCCAAAGATGATAATTCCATTTTTTGTTTAATAGAGTTTAAAGTTTTATTTAAAGATTTGTTGAGTTTCTTGTCTTCAATAAAGGCTGATCCTAAGAGAGAGTTCCTAGACCCATTGTCGAATGCAATTCTTTTAAGTCTATTGTAATATTTAAACATCAATATAAATGATTTAAAACAGGCTGGAAATGTACCCAGTTCAGCATTGATGGCCAGATTGGAAGCTTTACCATGAACTCCAAGAATATTTTTAAAAATCATGTTTAGTACCTTTTCAAATGGTAATTTGTCCAAGGTGTCGAGGTTCAAGTTGAAGTCTGTTAACCAGATTTCTGAACCATATGTAATAATAGGTAGGATTACAGAGTTATATAACTTTATCCAAGTTTTAACTGAAAATTTATCTGATTGAGATATCTTTGATTTTAATGAGTAGAATGCTTTTCTGGCTTTGTCAGCAAGGTTTTCACTTGCATATTTCAATAAACCTGTGTTTTTAAACAATATCCCTAGATATTTGTATTTGTCTGTAATTTCAATAATATTATGACTATAAAAGAAACCAAATGTGTTATCTGGGATCTCTTTTTTTACAGAAAACAATTACTTTGGTTTTACTTGGATTAATGTCTAGCTTCCAATCTTTACAGAAGTTCTGTAAGGCATTCACACAGTGCTGGAGACCAACAGACGATTGTGACATTAGAACAAGATCATCTGCATATAGTAAATGATTGATTTCAATGTTGTTAAGAGAAATTGGATCTGTTAGGTTTTTATCTAGATATTTTGCAAAGTCATCAATAAAGATTTTGAAGAGTGTGGGGCTTAAATTGTCCCCTTGTTTTACCTTAGAATTAGCCATAAATGGGTTACTATAAAAATTAGAACTTTTATATGAATATTTAGTATTTGAATACATATGTTTGATAATTTTGTAAAAGTTGCCTCCAATTCCCTTATCCAGAAGTTTGAATAAAAGTGCTTGTCTCCAGACACTGTCAAATGCCTTTTTAAAATCTACAAAACAAACAAAAACTTTACCATTGCGATGATTTAAGTATTTATTTATTACAGTCTTCAATATAAATATATTACCTGTGGTTCTAAAACTTTTTTTAAAACCAGTTTGGTTTGGACTTAGTAAATTATTATTTTCAAAAAAATTATCAAGTCTCTTTTGCAAGAGTCTATTAAATAACTTTCCCAGGCAACAACAGACGCTAATACCTCTATAATTGCCAGGGTCTGTTGGATCGCCTGATTTATGGATAGATGATAGGAGAGAAAGGTTCCAGCTCTCAGGTAAAATACCTACATTTAATATCTTACTAAAAAGTTTAACTAATGTTTTTAGGATAACACCAGATCCATATTTAATAAATTCATTCAGAATCAAGTCAGTGCCCTCTTTTTTTATGTATTTTTAAATCAGAGATACTATTTTTAATCTCTTTACATGTAAATGGAAAATCAAGAGGTATCTGTGTGTCAAGTAATTCTTTATCAGTGAGTTTATCGTAGTTATCTCCCTTAGACTGTAGAAGAGATTTAAAATAATTTACACATTCATCGGACGAGATTGGAATAGCAGGGTTTATTTTAGATGGTGTTGTGTCTTTCAAAGCATTCCAAAAGGATTTTGAGTGTTTGGGGTTGAGAGAGTTAACTTTGTTAACAAGTGAAGAAAAGTAGTTATTTCTAAGATTTTTTCTCAGTTTGTTATATTCCTTTCTGTGTGATGCAAAAGTTTGCCGTAACGCACAGTTGTTTGGATCTTTGTGTAATTTTATTGACAATTGTTTGACTTCCTTTCTTAAGAGAAGGCAGTCACCTGACATCCATGATTTTTTGGGTTTTACTTTCATCCGTTTTCCTTTGTATGGGGCTCTTGGGAAGCGTTGGAATGCTAATGTTTTTTTTAGCTGCATCTTTGTAGATATTACTCATTGCATTGACCATACCATTAATATCCCTATTTGTTTGATCATCTAATAATTCTTCGAGTTTTATAATGTTAGAAATGGACTCGTCATCTAATAAGGAGTTTATATATATTTCTCTCTTTTCATCAGACCAAATAAATTTGCCTGGCAGAGAATTCATCTCTGGTGAAATTTCTCTTTCAATTGACCTGGTTTTTTAATTGCTGCATTAATTAAACAATGATCAGATAGGTCACTTGGAGGTAATATGTTAAAATACATAATATCATAAAAGAATTCAATGGACGCCAACATATAGTCTATAGTGCTTTTACCATTCGAATTGAAAAAATTATAATAACCTAGCGAATAATAAATGATTATATTTATTAAATCTTATTGAAAGGAAAACAATCTTCCTCATTATTTATTATATTGGTCTCTAACAAATACATAGACAAAACCAGTGTCTTACATGCCATGCTACCAATGGTTATTCTGTGTAACCAACAGATTTAGTCTTGCCACGATACCAGTGACATTTTAGTTGCCAGTCCAAGGACTATCACCTGGACCCCGAGCGCAACAATATAACAACAAAACAGGAACACACCTGACGCAACAACTACGAATGGCCATGGGCGATTGGAATACAATACAACAGATACAACAAAATAGAGCAATCAGAAGAGTTACAACACAACACAGGGATAACAAAAGGAAGGTTAGACAAGCCTAAAAAGATACTGGGATTGATGTAAGGTGTCACTGGTGTTTATTAGCACCACTTTCACTGATATGACTTATTCCAGTCTTTATTCTGTAAATATGTTGAAGAATAGTTTGCAGATACCAAAGGGGTAATCAGAATACGTATATCGAAGAACAGACAACACCATGGCCAAAAGAAAAAGGACGAACGATATATAAAGCATACATATAAAACTAAAGATCGAGTAACATGAAGCCCAATAAAAACCGGGGTGAACTCAGGTGCTCCGCAAGGGTAAGCAGTTCCTGCTCCCTCCCGTGACTTGTGGCATCCGTCGTGTTAATCTAGTTACAGTGTCTTAAGACTAAGACGTATCTTAGGATGGCCTTATGACATATCTTAATCTCAAGTCGGGTTAATGAAAGTCTCCTAAATTGCGATATATCCTAAAGTTAGAACACCAAAAATAGGTGTTCTAAGAGTGTTTTAGGATAATCCTAAGTAAAGGATAAGTTATGATGTCCTAAATTCAACAAACATGGCTGCCGTTTATTTACGTTTGAGAAGAAGAGCAGGGAATGTACGACGGAATAGGATATTTAGAGACAGAGATAACCCTTTGCACTATCTGGATGACGTTGAAATCATATGTAAATATAGACTTTCTCGTCCTTTGATCATAACACTATGTAGAATGTTCCAACATGACCTTCAAAGACTTACAATGAGATCACACGCATTCCCTGTCTCTTTATAAGTAATGGTAGCGTTACGTTTTCATGCAACTGGGAGCTTTCAGTTGGTAAATGCTCATGTCCATCGCTTGTCTAGAAGCAGTGTATCTAACATTACAAGAGACGTTACTCATTGTTTGAACAGTGTATCAATCCAGTACGTCAAAATGCCAACTGACCAAGTAGAGTTGAATACCAACATGCAGGGTTTTCACAATATTGCTGACTTCCCTAATGTTGTAGGAGCAATTGACGGAACACACATACGAATTAAAAGTCCGTCTGAAGATGAACATTTGTATGTAAATAGAGGGAAACGTTCAAGGAGTATGTGATGCAAACTTAAAGTTTCTGAATGGCCAGGAGCAACTCATGATGCATTTATATGGAAAAATTGTAATCTGCGTGACATGTTTGAAAACAGAGTTATCGCTAATGGATGGCTGCTAGAAGACATTGAATATCCATTGCGTCCATGGCTGATTACCCCTGTAATCAACCCAACGACTAGAAAACAACAACGCTACAACTCGGCACATATGAGGACACGGAATGTAGTGGAGAGAAGTTTTGGAGTTCTGAAGTCTCGGTTTCGCTGTTTAGACACTAGTGCTGGAATACAATTGTACACACCTATCAGTAAAATGCTGTTATATAGTTATTGTTGTAGTTGTTCTTCATAATATGTGTATTACAAATGGTATACCTCTTCCACCATGATATGAGAATCCTCATGACCTAGGGCACATTTATAAACAACAGTATGCAAGTAACCCGAAAGATGAAGCTGCAGTGGGTAATAGACTAATTGATGGTAGATTTGCAAATTAAATGTACAATCATTAAACTTCAAATGTCACTTTTTTCTTATTATAAAAACATTACCGAGTAGTACAATTAACTTGTGGTGTTAAAAACTATTACCATTTTAATTCTTTCCACAGTTTGTCAGTCAACCATACATTCTATCAAAGGCTCAAAATACAACACATTTACTAAACCAACAATCATAAGACAACATGTCAAGTGCTAAAAAAATACACAATTCACAAGGAAGTTGTTATTTAATATATAATATATATAATACATAGCCATAGACAGATTTCTGTACAAAAGTACAACCTAATTTCCAGTAGTGTTATCTGACATCTCTCTGTGTTAACTAGCTACCTGTATCCCCATTTGTGACAAGTTGACATTCAGTTGTGCCATATATAGTTGGTACTTTGTTTGCTCAATAAAGAAACGCTGGCAATCAATATTCAGCCTCTCCTGTTCAATTTCGAGTCTCTGTTGTTCAACCTTTAGGCGTTCCCTTTCCACGTCAAGCCTAGGACCTTCAATTTCTACAAGTTTGTCAGAGTTTGTGGCAGCAGATGAAGTTGATGTATTATACTTCCCCTTTGATGAAAAGGTGAGAAAAGATTCATTGTTGGCAGCAACTCTGTACTACATAAGGGGTTGGAAGGGAACCCCCCATCATAGCATATGGTATCCTATTTATAGAACAGCTAAGGGATACCCAATATGGTATCCTATATAAAGAGATACCCCATCTATTTATAGTATGGTACCCATGGTTGATAGGGAAACTGATACCCCTGAACATTAAAGATGATTTAGATCATGTTTAAAGATTAAGAGTGCTATGAAACCTTTGTTTACACTATAATTGAAACATACTTCACAATTTATAGACTAACCCCGCAATCGGAACGTTGGCTATCAAACAAATCTATTGTCAAATTTAAATTAAATACAAGATATTAATCACTGAAATAACATACCAAAGAAAGATATTTATCATCAGACTTTTATTACACGTTTTAATATCATAAGGTAAACATGTCTTTTCAAAGGAATAACCCTGATGAACTAAGTGAAGCCATAGATATAGAGTTTAACAGTTCCTTACCCACACTTTCCAACACAAATACCTTGTATGACCGTTTTATTACACAACGGAGAATTCTTAAATGGATTGGAACGTTCACCATGCTTGTGATGATAGCAGTAACATTAGCAATTACAGAAATTTCTTCGAAAAGGGGGATCAATCTAAAACCAGACTGTATCAAATTACATCATTCAAAACAGATGTATAAATACAACCATAGTTTGTGCGATTTTATCAAACAATTCGAAATACCAGATACCTATTATGTTACCATATGTCTCTATCAGGACGTCATCATAGATATACGTCAGTTTATCAATGGAAAGGAAACTATTAAAGGAGTGCAACTAAATACACGTCAATGGAACTATATTCAGCAGATAATACCGTATATTAACAAAACAATTGACGAAGCTGAAAATCAGAAAATGATACTGGATTCTATACTATGAAACCTAACAGGTGTACTCCTCTAAACCATAAAGTATTTCAGAATTTAAAGAAAAAAGTATTTTCGGTACCTATGTATTTGATACCCGATACCGTTCTTAAAAAGTATAAAGCGAGCAACACTTTTAAATTTCCGTTAGAATAAATTTGGGGATTCTGTACATACATCTTTATGTTGAAATGGATGATATCACTCTCCAGATTTATGAACGTGTTGTTTCAACTTTATTTAATGATGGTATAATCAATCCAGGAAGATTATTAACACTGTACCTTTTCACAAAGAAGCTGTGTCGTCGGCATCCTACTTATGCACAGAGAATGTGGTTAATTTATCTGAAAACACTTGAAGAAATAGACATTCCACAAGAAATGCGGGTATTTACACCTGTATAGAAACAGTACACCCAAGTATCAATTACCATTCGGTGTAACATGATAATAAGTATCCCTACGTAATCAGTAAACCGTAACCATTTGACTGGTATAAATAAAAACCAACTATGCGGGATTTGTAAATGGGTTTCGACAGAGAAGTGACAAACTATAGCTGCGGTTGTTATTACGAATATTGGTCACACGACTTTTTCAATTATAAAAAGGATCACCGGTTCGTTAACATTTGTGGTAAACACTTAAATAAAACAGCTGCAATAGCAGACCACAGCCAACGAGAAAAGCAAAGCGTAATAACTTACAGCAAAATGCAAAATCAAATTCAAAAGGAAAATCCGTCGTCAGAAAAAGAGAGAACGCAACAGATGGTAGAGCATATACCCTCGATGAATGATGATATAGCAACTTCTTACGACGAAAGATGTTTTATTCATCTCCTTGGTGATGTTTACGTTGTTGCCAAAGAATTCAAAAATAAGATGTTAATTCACATCAGACACTATGATGAAACGGGACAGAGACAAATTCCAACTAAAAAAGGAGTCGCACTCAATTTGTCTAGATGGTTGTTGCTGGAGGAAAAGAAGGATGAGATAGACAACATGTTTATGAAAACACAATCAGCTGAAGAGGAGCAAGCCTATACCATACATTTAGGCGGAGGTGTTTACGTAACAGTTAATCCCAAATTTCCTACGGTGGATATACGACACTTTTGGCAACCATCGAACGTGGATAAACCCATACCAACACGGAAAGGAGTTGCCCTCAATAAGCAAAAATTGAAACGACTTTGCGACACTATACAGATAATGCGAGAATTCGTACCCGAACTGAAAACAACATGTGTCTATTATTATTCACATCCAAATGAATTAGAGGCGTTATCATGCAAAGAATGTTATCCTTTCGAAAAAGAAGAAGAAGACGAATGGAAAGAACAAGAGAGTGAATTTGACATAACACCGTATTTATTGACACAGACATAATGTATCATTACTCTGATTTTTTCGCTTGTACCTATTATATCAGTTGCTAGAAAAATAAAGTTGTTTATTATACTTGTGTTGGTTTAGGAACAGTTAAAAAAGTTTTATCAAATAAAGAGGCGTATACTGTGCAGAAACCTGTAACCCCTCATATCACCCTATAATGTATGGTACTCTCGATTTCAAAGGGATACCAAAAGTAATAACGGTATCAAAGGAATCTATTGTCAAATCTAACAAAATACACCATAAAGATTTCAATCAGGCAAATCTGTTATATATGATACAACATGGTTTATATGTTATTGTTTTAATTTATTTGTATCCATATTGATACCCCTGAACATTAAAGATGATTTAGATCATGTTTAAAGAATAGAGTGCTACGATACTTTTGCTTACACTATATTGAAAGATACTTCACAGTTGAATCTATTGTTAAATCTAACAAAATACACCATAAAGATATCAATCAGGCAATTTAGATCATGTTTAAAGATTAGAGTGTTATGATACCTTTGTTTACAATATATTGATATGATACTCCACAGTTTAAAGAATGATATGATCTTTAAAATAGTTGATGTACCATGAGTGTATCAACAAAATTGTCTTGTCTATAAATAAAAGAGTGAC
>MJUT01011502.1:82425-94551 GCA_002080005.1 Gigantidas platifrons
AAAAAAATGCATATAAAATAAATGAATAAAAACAGTTCTAATTTCAATGAAAATAATACATATACCTTTTTGCTAGAACTAAGTCACTATCCCAGTGAACTAATATATATACCTTACTGCTAAAACTAAGTCAATGAACCACTGTGAAAATCAAACATCTACCTTACCACCAGAACTAAGTTGACTAACCACAGTGAAAATTATACATCTTTAATACTGCTAGAACTAAGTCAATAACTAGCCATAGTGAACATTATACATCTACCTATAATACTGAACTAAGTTAACTTTCCATAGTCACTAACCACAATGAAAATCTACTCTTAATACTTTTACGGCTACCTAAATAACTTCAGTGAAAATTAATCGACCTTAACAAAGAAACTCAGTGGACATATTAATTCACCATTTTTTGTTTGTTTGTTAAGAAATAGTAATCATAAAGAAAACCCTTACTTAATACTACTAGAACTAATTCTACTAACCACAGTGAACAATATACCACTTTAATACTGCTTGAACCAAGTCAACTGACCACAGTGAAAATTATACAAGTATCCATAGTCACTAACACCAGTGAAAATTAATTTACCATATCAAAGAACCTCATTTGAAATATTAATTCACAATGAAGAACTGTATCATGTTTGTGTTGAACATACACTGTTATGTAAACTTTGATGAAAAACATGTTTGTGTTGAACATTATTATGAAATAAAATATAATTTTCTCAAAATTCAAATAACAAAAACATGTTTTATTTAGAAATGGATGAAAAAATACAATTGATGAATGATTAATGGAAATTTTAATTTAAAATGGAATTATTTCAACCAAAATAATTATGGACAAATGCAACTTTTATTGACGATAAAAATTAAACTATCTGTTTAATATCTTGAATTATATAAATATGCAAAACAAAAAAAACAAAATTAGTATTTGTAAACATTACAAAAAAAAACAATTTTACACATCTTACACAACCGAAAATGAAATTGAACTTTGTTTTTGACTACAAAGCAGAAAGTTTAGGAAATTATCAAATATTTGGTAAAAAAAAGAACATTTTTTAATGAAACAAAATTCACATTTAAAAATACACAACAGAAAACGAAATTGAAGCAAAGCAGAAAGCATAGGGAATTTTCAAATAGTTGGTTAAAAAGAAAAATATTTTTAATGACAGAAAACATTTTTTTTTTTAAATATGCTGACAACCATTTTCGTAAAAATGTGGCTAATAGTATAATATTTACATCATAAACAACAAAAAAGACAAATTAAAGTCTCCTTTTGTGTTCAAAGAAGAAAATGTAGGTAAGTTATCAAATATTTAGTCATTCATTCAAATCACAATCTATCTTATTGAAGAACACATTTTTGATGATCTTTGGATAAAAAAGCATTTGAGAATATATAAACAATATGAAAAAACCACAAACTACAAACAAAAAATATTTAAACTACTAAAAGCATTCAAAACATTTACTGTTAAAGCAGGTGTTCTCTTCTTTTCTTTTTTTGGTAATTGGGAGAAGAATTTATATAAGTGCTGCGTCACTTGTTTTCTGATCCCTATGCATGTATTATTGTAATAACAAATGTCATTTATTCAATAAAATATTGTTTACACTAAAACATTTTCTGGAAGACCACTAAAAAATTACACTATCTGTGTGTCAAGTAAATGTTTTCAAGAAATTCTTCATCCAAAAACAAAACAAATAAACAAAACACATTTTACAAAACAACTTCTAGAAGACGACCATTTGAATGGCTCATAATAAAAAAAAAAGTCTTCACATATATGACAAAATACCACTGAAGATGACTAGAAAATTAAACAAATTGTATGATTTAGTACGTACAAACAATTAAAAAAGATTTGGATTTTAAATAAAAATTATAAACCATGAAATAAGATCATGGAATCTATATCCAGTTTAGCTTAAACTGATAAATTGACTAGGTAAAGAATTATTATTATATATATCATTTGTAATGTGTATAATATATACTATAATGTTTTCTTTATACCAAATTGTGGAAAAAAGTATTCAAAAGGTTCACACCACAAATAATCAAATAAGGCACTTGAAATGTTTGAATAATATAAATCATATGTGCATTTCAATGAATTTTGTTTTTAGTATTAAATTATACTGCAGATAAAAATGTACATGTGTATTGAATAGTCCATTTGACTTCTATAAATCTTCAGAAAAAAAATCTAAAAAATCCAGTTTTCAAATCAACAAATTGTTTTCTAGGTGTTTATTAATATTACCATGTAACATAGGACATTTAAATCAATAACAATTGACTCTCACGTTCGATGTACTGTAGACTGTAATTAAAATAGAAATATATTAGAATTTATAAAGATGTTTCATCCCCACTTTTATTTTCTTTTGGTATGACTCCTTGTACGGTTGGCGATGAGTTGTTCACTCTCTGGTGTTATGATTGCTTGTTTGTCCACATTGTGAACAGTTACATTCTGCTATCACTCTATATGCGTTACAACTATTATATCCATGACTTGATTTAGAAAATATCAACAAAATGAAGACAGTAAATACCTTGTTAAACTATGAACACAATCCTATTTTTCACGGAGGTCAATGCCTTGTTAAAACTATGAACATAAATAATCAAAGTTATGAATATCTTTTCATCAACTGATTAAAAATACCAATATGTATAATACCGGTATGCTACTGTTGATATGGTACCCCCGATCAAAGACCTTGTAGAGGCTTTTTAATGTATATCTTTAGTTTCATAATGTATGCACTACAATTTTTTTTCAGAAATGGCATGTTCACATTTCTTGGAATTTCAACCGACAGAGCGTCCGTCATGGCGGAAGATAAAAGATCAGGAAAACACAATCCCTAATGTCTCTGAAATGACAACAGAAATTCTTGCATATGAAAATACATGGAAAAGAATTAAAAATGAAAATATCGAACACTGGTCTGCTGTTAAACATGACATGTATTAAAAATTTCTGTATCAAATACAAATTGGTGAAGATATTGGTGTGTTTGATAGAAACAAATTTAAGGACATACTTTGCAATCATAGTGATAATTTTGAGAGCAACAATGCATATTCACAAAACATCGAAGCTGGAACTAGAGAATGTTCACAATACGAGAGATTAAATATCATTGACAGTCTACCAACTTTACGAGACGCAGAAGATTATCTTAATAAGAAAACTACAGAAACAATATGTGCCAAAACAACCGAAACAATCAATTTACTACGCGGATATCGTCATCTGAAAAATGAAATAAAAAAAATACCAAAAGGCGAAAGATCGGATTATTTGGGAATCCTTGATGTCAAAGTGTGTATTAAAAAATGCCATGCAATTTTGATGAAAGATGTAATGGATAAAAAAAATACTTTCCCTGGAAAATATAGTGTTTTACCAAGAACTGCAGAATTTAAGGGAGAACTGTATCATTATTCCTGTTACAAAACAGAAGACGTAGCAGATGACGCCATTCAAGCTATTGTTGATCAATACAACAAGATGGTACATGAAATATCTAATGACAATTTGGCGAGAAACAAACTGGAAAACTCTTTTAAATGTGCATCTGTTCTCTTATTTGGTTTCTTGACGCTTCATCCATTTGCTGACGTTAACGGACGACTAGCTCGTCTTCTTTGTAATCATTGTTTAAATGTGTTTAGTCCATTCCCAACTGCTATTTATAATGTGTTATCTCCATCGACAAGGGGCGATTACATAACTGTCATCGTCAATGCAAGAAAAAATCTAAAACTAAGTCCTGATCGAATTGAATTCTCGTCTGATGCAATAAGAGAAGCATTACTAATTTTGGAACAAAAACCTGCTGATCTTTATTCTTTAATAATTGAGAGTAGTTGGTTTACATGGCGTTACTTTTTACGAAAACTTGGAGAAGATATTCCAATGCTAGACTTTGAAAAAGAGGAATAAAAAAATTACAGTAATGGAAAACATGAACGAGAAGAATTCGAAAAGTGGTTCCAATCAAAGAAAAACGCCATCTTCGATTTTCGAAAAGAGTTGCAAGAGTACAGGCGGCTTACGAATTCCACGGTTAGTTTTTACATATTTCCTTCACCTCCTTTACCCCTTCCACCCCAAATATTACCCTCCCAAAAAGGGGAGGGGAAAGGTGGGGCGGCGGCGGGCGGCACGCGCTCGGCGCGATGCGGGGGTCTGCGCGTCTAATAGGTTAACGGCGGTGCGGGCGGCACGCGCGCGGCGCGTCATGACGGCGACGACGGCGCGCGCGTCTAATAGGTTAACGACAGTGCGGTGTGATGTTTGCGGGCGTCGTTTTGTAACTGTTAAAATCACACACTACTATCAATGGTTCTCTTTCAGGGTGTGTCGTACATGGCTGTCCACAATGTTACCCTCAAGACAGGACGACCACGAAAAATCCCCTTACCAAACATTCGATGAATGAATTATATTATATGACGAAACGCAAGGAGAATTATTTAAAACGTATCGGATACAGATATGTCTGTATTTGGGAACACGAATATGTTCAAAATATGACTTTAGAAGAGGGAATGAAGGATTACATCACTTCTTTGGACGTAATGGATCATCTGAATCCTAGGGACAGCTTTTTTGGAGGACGCACCAATGTCATAAAGTTGTACCACGAAGTAGAAAAATCCGGGGAAACCATAGAATATTACGACTACACCAGGTAATTTTTTTTTCAAAATTTGACGAGTTTTGTTAACGATTAGTCTGTACCGGCTAATATGACAGTTACATCGCATTAAAGAAATAAAAGATATTCATGATTCTTTTTTTTTGTTTTGCAGTTTATATCCTAGTGTAAACAAGTACGTCAAATATGATTGTGGACATCCAGACATCATCACCTCCAATTTCAAAGACCTGTCACATTATTTTGGGTTGGCCAATGTTAAAGTGTTACCCCCAAGAAATTTGTTTCATCCTGTTCTGCCGTATACGACAAGAGATGGAAAACTGAAATTTCCGCTATGTAAAAGATGTGCAGATATAGAATACAAAGACAAATGTACATGTTTAGACAAAGACAGAGTCATAGTTGGAACTTGGTGTACCCCCGAATTGGAATTGGCTGTATCGAAAGGATACAAGATATTAAAATTCTATGAAGTTTACCATTTCAACGATACCAGTGAATACGACCGGAAAAAGGGGAATGGAGGATTGTTTGCAGGTTATGTGAATTTGTTCTTGAAATTAAAGCAGGAGGCATCAGGATTTCCTAATGAATGCCAAACTGAAGAGGAGAAGTTATACTACATTATCAAATATGCTGAGAAGGAAAATATCCAATTGGACTATCACCAGATCAAAAAAAAACCTAGTTTACGTACATTGGCTAAGATTTGTTTGAACAGTTTTTGGGGAAAGTTTGGACAACGTTTGAACATGAGTCAAACGATGTTCCTGTACGATACGGAGGTCGATAAATTCTTCCAATTACTCTCAGACCCTTCCAAAGAAGTCTCTGATTTTCACATAGTCTGTGACGACATGATACAATTGGAATTCACAAACGATTCGTCTTTTTTACCATTAGATTTTAAAACTAATGTGTTCTTAGCTAGTTTCACAACCTGCATGGCAAGGTTACGTCTCTACGAACTATTAGAAATGACTCAAGAAAAGGCGCGCGCTGTACGTGGATACAGACTCAATTATTTTCGTTGATAATGATCGGACAATAACTAAGACATTACCCATTGGTAATTATTTGGGTGAATTGACAAACGAAATTGCGCCAGAGGATGAATACATCACGAAATTTGTTTCCAGTGGTCCAAAGTCATACGCATACACAACTAAATCACAGAAACAAGTCTGCAAAGTCCGAGGTTTCTCTTTGGAAAGCAAGACGAATGCAGACTTGATAAACTTTTCTACCATGAAAGAAATCGTTGTAGCAAAAACAAAAGACTGTATTACAACAACAAATTCTCGGAAAATTTCTCGCTTAGCAAAGAAAAGAATATTATGCAACAGGATTGAGGAAAAGGAATTCAGAATGGTGTACACTAAGAGACATTTATTAAATGATCTGACAACTCTGCCTTTTGGATATTCCAAATAAGACAAAACTCTGTAATAATTTAATCATTTTATTTGTACAAAAAATATTCATTGATTAACATTAAAATTTGATCCATTGTATTTTTGTCTTTTTTTTCTTAGTTGATTTATTAGACTTTATTTTTCGTAAGCAACGATTCGCTATTCCTGGAAGTCCTTTGCCCATAGATCGTTTTTTCCTTACTATTAATCCTTTTCCAGTTTGGACAGGCAATGCTTCTTTTACACATTGCTCCCTTTCTGTCACTTCATCAACAGTTAAATCGTCCTTTGTTTCGTGTTTGGGTAAGATTTCAGTTTGTTTGTTTTGTAGCAATTCTTCGTACCTTTTTTTGGATATTAAAACTAGTTCTTTGGCCATCACAGGTAATCGAAAATAGGCCTTAGAAGTTTCGGGAGTATTTTGGCGTGGCGAACTAACAGCTTTTTCTTCTGTTCCTTCGATTCGTATTTGTGAGCCAACCGTGCAATGAAGGACTTGTAAGGCTTCAACGACTTGAGGTATTTGGCTTTATTAGGACATACACCTTTGTACAAGTTCAATGCAATATCTGACAAGAGGTCGATTTGGGTCTTTGTTAGGTTGGATAAAATAATTTTTCTTTGTTTTATAGACGATTCGTTAAGTAATCTTATAAAGGTTGCATGCGTCTTCATTCGATGACTCATTCTTAAAAAAATGACGAATGTTTGTCAGTTCTCTCATTTCATTGAGGTCTATATACAATACATGTATCGCCCGGAAAAATACCAGTTCGAAGCATATATTCCCTGTCGCGATGAGTCGCGAGATCGATCAAAATGTAAGAGTATAATTCTTTAGTACTTTTCAAAAAACTATCAATGAAATAGCGAGTCTGTCCTGGAAGTATTTGAGACGCAAACGTTAGGAGTTGTCTCGTGTCTCTAGGATTACGAAATAACACAAAATTTGCTGAGTTGAGGGCAATTGTTTTGGCATATCGACCCTGATTGAAAAGATTTTGACTTAAATACACCACAGAAATTCTTCGATGATGACTTGTGATTGTAAAAAGATGTAAAAGCTCCTCCGATAGAACTATTTTAGACATTAAATCGTCTAAGATGACTAAAGTGTGTTTGATATTGTCCGCGAGCTCTTCTAAGCGTTGTTTATCAGGAAGACCCTCGTGAAAAGTCAAATTTGGTATATTCTGCATTTCATCGAACAGTTTCTGGTGCTCAGAATAGCAATACAGTATTCTCTCTGGAGAAATAGTAAACATGGCGTTAGCATTTTCAACCAACTTTTTTGTGAACACCGTCTTCCCTCCTTGTGTTGGAGCAACGATGCAAATTGTGGTGGGCGAGAAAAACGGTAACAGTGTTTTTTCCGTCATTGTGCCAGAAGGTATGTGTTCAAAATGAAAACAATATTCTCTGAATTCTCCTTTTATTTGATAATATCACATTTGTTACATTTCTGAAAAAAACTTACATATAAATCTATCGTTTTGCTTAAAATCATTGGCATGAAAAGTATTGAAAATATCTCTCACTGAAATATGTAAACACAGTCTCATTAGTGCGAAATACACGACATAAAGTCCGCATACATCCGATTGGAACGATTGTATACGCCATTGTATAACATTGTTTTTTTGACCATTTCTCTGTAAGAAGTCTTGCAAATCACAGCCGTAGTATGCTGTAGGTCTCCCTAAGCTGTCAAAATAGTCTACCTTATCATAATTGTACAAGATTACACACACCCAATGTTTTCCAGGATTGGGCAGTGGGTCAGTATTAACGATATATAATTGAGGGTATGCAGAAGGCACGTCTTTAGGCAAGATATTGATTGCAGTGATGTCAACAAATATGTTCCGTAAGCAATTGTATCTGCTCAATATTCCTTTTAACTGTTCAGTATTCATGGTTCCACGAGTCGTACTTCTCTAGCTTCGTCTACTGCTAAAATGGCCTTCGAATGATAATAACACACGCAATTTATAGTTTCAGCTGTTGGTGTTTTGAATCTCATTTCTAATCTAGCGTTTCCGTGTTTTACTAAATTGATAAAATCTTCTTGAAATTCTAAACAGGGGTCCAGAGAAAAGGCTATCAAACTATATCCGGCTCCAAAATCTTTGTAAGAGATGCTTAAACTTGTATTTTCATATATTTCGAAAAGTCTGAGGTATGTTGTACTGTAATTTCTGTTGACTCCGAAATCTAGCTTTAGTGGAGTTCCGTACACTTCAACTCCATTCACTTTCAGAGAGACCTCTGTCATGTTGAAATGTTGAAAATTGAAGGGATTTTTAGTGTAATCACCTTTAACACTAGTCTGGGAAAGAAGACCAAACACTACTTTTGATGGAATATCTTTCGGAAATATTCCATCCCAGTAAAATTATGTAGAAACTTTGGGTATGACGTTCTGAATAACATTGCTTCTATTGATGACATACTTAGCAGGAGTTTCACGTATTTGACGTCGATGATTCAAGATGACACCGGGATCTAATTTTACTCTTGCCGTTTATATACGTCAACTATTTTCACTTTGTAGTTTGGACTTGTCTCCCCTGACATAACCAGAAAAGGAGCACTGGATCTAAACAGTTTCATGTAAATGTCCACTCAGTTGGTCAACAATTTACCTTCCAAGTTCAGAGTATCTTACAACAAATTTCCCTCTAGTTCAAATGTTCTTGATTCTTTTGTATATTCTTATCTGTTGATGAAACCAGAATTCAACGTAACGGAGTTCATCGGATCATCGTCTTTCATGAACAATTGGCTTTGAAGTTGCGATTCCTGTTCTTACTTACCCGATGATAATACAACTTTCAAATAAGCTTTCCAGGGATAATTGTTGGAGTTTACTGAGACAAGTTTGTTGTTCATATAAATATCGATGTGTGAGAACAGGCTTTGCAATGGTAAATTGATGATGCCTGTCTTTTCTTTGGGAGTGAGTGATGATCCATCGGCTTTCAAAATTTGCAGTTTGACATATAAACGACTCTTTTTTAGATCTATGTAATCGCTACCTGCACCTGATACTACAATTTCAATGGGAGTACTGTCACTTAATAGATTAGAGATGGGTCTTTCTTCTGTGTAATTAATTTTATCAATAGCGACCTGATTGGGAGGGGAGGCAAATATCGACAGTCCCATTGGCTGGCCCACTTCCTTATTGTCTTCACTTAAAAACGACATTGTTATTTCTTTCTTTTTTTAACCACGGGAAGATCCCAGACACTTTGATGAAAATGTAATGTCTTCTTCTTTTGTGGTCTTGACTTCTTTGTTCTTCTTGTCGAGTACATCTTATTTGATGATGACGCCTTGCGGGTTTTGTTTGAACTAAACTTTTTATTTGTTATTTTTCGATTAAATTTGGCTGAGGTCTTATTAGATGTTGTCTTCTTGTCGGTTTTTTTCATATTGAACTTTTTACCCTGTTTCTTTTTTTTATACTCTTGACTACCTTTATACGAGGCTTTCCTAATTTGGCTTCTTCTTTCATTTGTGATTCTGCCCTCGGTTCAGTGGCTGCGACTGGTGTAACTAAAGTTGTATGATCCGTAGGAGTAGAATCCGAAGCCGTGTTTTGATTAACGGGTATCATGTACGATCTTCTTTATCTACCATACATGCCCCGACCCGTCTGATTTCGTTTTTTTTCTTAAATTGATAAGGATTGAATCTTTTCTCCGACATATTTTTGTAGAAACGTTGCCATATTGTAGGATCCGACACATAGGTTTGACTGTTCATCTTTACGATAGAAACGGAATTTTTTTTTAAATGAAGTGATACCGTCACTTTCTTATTCAAGAATGACGCATCATTCCCGTTCTCGTCTTTAATATAGATGTGAATTTGTTGAACATCCTTCAGTTGAATAGGTATGTAATATGGATTGGTATATATGATATTTCTGTTATCATTTATGTCTTCGTAGAAAACTCTTCTCAATAAAGGCTGTTCTGATGATCCAACAAAACTATTTTGGCATATATCCGAATACACATATATTATTTCGTCTTTTTTAGACTGTTCGGAAATACTGATCTCGGTTAAACCAACTACCCAATACCCATCAAATTGTAATGTTCTGTTTAATTTGACAAAAAAGTTGTTGGAGGAATTATTAGGGAAGAATTCCTTTCCATCATCGGAAGAAAGTACCATTCTCAAGCTCATCTTGGTTTCAAATGCGTGGTCAATGCTGACATTATGAGATTATATATCTTCCACATCTGTTTTCGGAACCCATGAATTAAACTTGTCTGGCCATCCTAACCATTTCACCAAAACATCTTTTATACCATTTATTTTCTTTCGTTTTATGATTTTTTCTATCTTGAATGTGTCAGTTTCAGATTTATCGATTTTCTGTAATTCGTATCTATAGAGGGCACCCTTGATATTGTCTCCGTCTATGTCTGAGATTTTGTAAATATCATCCTTACCCCTCTTAAACCTCTTTGCTATTTTGAAATATTCCATCGTCCACTTCTCTTGATAACCTTTTTCGAATGTTCTCTTTAGATGGGATACTCGGACGAAATCCCCTACCTTGAATTTATAAAATGACTTCTGTTTTTTTTATATCCCTTTTATCGGTGTAGAAGTTGGTTTCCGTTTCATCTTTTTGTTCCGTACGAGATATTGTACATATCTCATTTCGTCTTCACTGGTTTTATTAACGGATGATGGTGTATATCCACCTAGCGAAGCGTGAGGAGTGTGGTTATAGCTACTAACGATTTTTTGCAGCACGTCTATATATCTATATGTTTGCTTTTCCACGAAATACGAATATAATTTTCCCTTCAAAGAACGAATTACGCGTTCAGCATAATTACTTTTCACGGAGGAATTCTGTGTGTAAAAAACTTTTATATTCTGTTTTGCTAAGAATCTTTTGACTTCTGATTTAAATTCCCCAACTTGATCGAAACGAATAACCCGTGGTTTCCTGTTTTTATGGTCTTTCAAAACGCTTTTAATGGCGTCAGCAACTGTAGAACTTTTTTTTATTCTTTAAAGGTTTTACCATTAAAAATCTCGAAAATATGTCTATTAGTATCAGCAGAAATTTAACGTGGTCGTTGTACTGAGCTACGTTTTCCATGGAGGCTAAGTCTCCGTCCCATTGTGCATCGAGACCACTGACTATAACTCTGTTTCTAGGGAAGTGTCGTCGTACAGGTTTCTGCACAGTATACGCCTCTTTATTTGATAAAACTTTTTTAACTGTTCCTAAACCAATGTTGTATTTTCCCTCTTTACGAATAATTTGGTATACCTTTCCAGGTCCCGCAAAGGACGCTGGATGTGAGGGGTCCGTCCATATTTTAAGAACATAATCACGTTTCTCTTGATACGTCATTTCACGTACTTGATATATCACAGGTTTATTTTGCGTATTTAAAAAAAAATTGTGTATGTGTGTGAACCTATTGCCTAATGGAAGATTAAATGAGTGTCATCAGGGTTTGGGGGAGGTTTTATTTAGTTTCGTTGCTGCGTAATTAAAAACCAACACAAGTATAATAAGCAACTTTATTTTTCTAGCAACTGATATAATAGGTACAAGCGAAAAAATCAGAGTAATGATACATTATGTCTGTGTCAATAAATACGGTGCTATGTCAAATTCACTCTCTTGTTCTTTCCATTCGTCTTCTTCTTCTTTTTCGAAAGGATAACATTCTTTGCATGATAAAGCCTCTAATTCATTTGGATGTGAATAATAACAGACACATGTTGTTTTCAGTTCGGGTACGAATTCTCGCATTATCTGTATAGTGTCGCAAAGTCGTTTCCATTTTTGCTTATTGAGGGCAACTCCTTTCCGTGTTGGTATGGGTTTATCCACGTTCAATGGTTGCCAAAAGTGTCGTATATCCACCTTAGGAAACTTGGGATTAACTGTTACGTAAACACCTCCGCCTAAATGTATGGTATAGGCTTGCTCCTCTTCAGCTGATTGTGTTTTCAT
>MJUT01011508.1:28833-49808 GCA_002080005.1 Gigantidas platifrons
GTGTCCTGAAACTTTTGAAATGACATTATTTTTCCAGTTTCATCCAACAAATCATTTATCATGTAAACACCCCTTTTTGCCCAATCATTATACAAAACTGTTTGATATCCCACCTTAATGTTTTCATTATTCCAAATGTTACAAGTATTTATATTTAATTGGTCTATTTGTAATTTTAATTGCAGTTCTCTCCATGTATTGAAAACTTCTTCCCAAAAAGGATTTTTTTGTTGTTTTTTATGCCCTGAGTTTAATAGATGTGTAATATCTATTTTTTTCAGAAGATAACAATAATTTTGTTATCTTAAGATCTTTTTTTATGATTCTTCTAATCCAGCTTAATTTTAATCCTTTTATATACATTTTGATATTTAACATTTTTAAACCACCCATATCATAGTTTTGAGATAAAAACTCTCTTTTTATTTTGTCTGGTTTATTATCCCAAATAAAGGAGTATATCTTAGAAACTAATTGATTAATTATTTTTTCTTTTGGACTAGGTATAGTAAGAAACAAATGATTCAGTTTTGAGTTTTATCAGGGATTTAATTATTGTTATTTTACCAATTGGTGTTAGGATTTGCTTGGACCATATCTGCAAGGTATTTTCAATTTTTTTCAGCTTAGGGGTATAATTAAGTTTTTCAATTTCATCAATATTGACAGAAAAATGTAAACCTAATAATGTAAGCCTGGTGGAGCCCCATTATTTATTTATTAATGACTTGATATATGAACTCTTGTCAACCAAATCTGGACTACTCGTAGATCCCATAAGTATTCCGGCGATATTGTTAGCAGACGACACAACCCTCTTAAGTTCGTCAGTAAATGGAATTCAGACATTAAAATGTTGTAAATAGTTATGCAATAAAATGGCGGTAAAAATATAATGCATTGAAGAGTAGTGTTTTGATTTTTACACCATCAAAGAAATATCAGAATTTTGATGACTCTAATATTTGTCTGAAATTAGGTAACACCGAACTGCAGAGAAAGAGTAAAACTACTTATGCTGGAACACTCATTGACTCTGAAGGTAAAAGCTTCGTAAGAACAGACAATGCCAGTAAAAAATTAAAGCAAAAACTTCATTCGTTGTATAGGTCATTAACAAACAATTTAATATGGAAACGAATTATGTTAACAACTGCACTCTTTGCATGTGAAACATGGGAACAGTTACCGTGTCGTGAAAAAGAAATGCTGGAGATTTCTCAAAGATACTTCGTTAGATTTATACTTTCCATGGATAAACGAAGTCCGTCAGATTCCTGCATAAGTAATGTTGGTTTGTGGACTGTAGAAGGATACATTGATAAAATGAAACTTTTGTTTTTTGGAAGATTGTGTCGTTCCAAATGTACAACTGTACATAAGCAACTATTTAACTTTCGTTTAGGACAAATATTAGCCGGCGAGTCCAGTCAGATATCATTGACTTATGAATTCATGAAAATATTAACGAAATATGATTTGAATGTTTTTATTGAAAACTTTTTGGTAGAAAACTTCATTCCCGATAAGCTCTTGTGGCGAAAAATAGTGAAACAATCTGTAGAAATTTACGAAGAAAATAAATGGAAAAAAATCAGTTGAACGTAGACGAGAACTTAACATGTACGCTAAAATACAAACATGCTTAACCGAACATCGTTTATTAAGATTAGCGATAATTTATCCAACTTTAAATGTGGAACTTATGACTTTAGTGAAGTTAGGATCGATGGCTATTAAAACAGGGCAATGCTCATTATGTAACTCATATACAACGGATTTACTTAAACATTACATTTTAAGTTGTACTTATCTGTTAGAAATTAGGACTGAAATGTTTTACAAAATAGTCGATATGTTAACAGTAGAGGACTCGGTTTGTTTCTTTGACCAGGATGATGACGAGTTTGTAGAATCGCTGCTTGGCAGTATGAACCATTCCATACAAACACTAGATTCCGATGTGTGGAATTGCTTGATGTGCCACACAGCAGATTATATGTTTAAACTATACCAGGTTTTCAAGTACGATCTTTATAGTTATATATACGATTTACATTAATATGTTGTTATACAAAGTACTTGTGGAAAGACATTCTCATGTTTTATGTATTTCTTGTATTTGTTCCTAAATATTTCATGTGTATTTAGTATGTAAATATGTTTATGTAATGCTTTGTAATATTTTTTGCTTGACATAAATTGTAAAATCTTCAATTATAGAGGAAATAAAGAGAATCAATCAACCAATCAATCAATCAATCGTTATTTATGTATAAGTGGTGTCTAACATATATTGTGTTGTATTTTTGTTTCGTTTGTCTTCGTCTTATGTGCTCTTTGTTGTCAGTTTCTCTGGATGGTCCATTTTTCATTACCCCGTCGGTGTTCTCTAACATTTATTTAGAACAGTGAATGGTGTTTTTTTTTTGCTTTTTTTTCCAGTCTTGACTGTCTCATGATTCATGCAGCAAAACTGAAAGAAAAACTAGTTAGTGGGAAGAAATAATTAGGTTTTGAAATAAAGGAAATTTCTTATGATTTCTTAATATTGATATTGTGTTACACTTGCTTTCATATTCCTATTTTGGTTTTGATGTTGTTAATATTTAAAAAAAATCTGAATTAATTACTGAACAAGGAAATTTGCATTGTTTAGCATATCGTACGTATTTAACATACTCAGTTTAAGCTGGGACATTAGATTCTTTTGTGATCTATACAACACCGAGAACCTTATACATTGTAATGATATTTAAGTGGGATAATAGTGAGGGTCATGATTTACATATATATTTTTATGCTCCCACTCCAAAGCCAACAAGCTAATTCCCTTTGTTTTCCAAGCATGCAGCCAGCTCTGTTCGCCAATATATAATTTAAAACAAACTCTCAATTTGGAAAAATTTGGGCCACCTATCGTGGCCAATTATTTATTATATTGCTAAAACATACTAAAACTAAAACAGGTGAAGGTGGGGTCCAAAAGGTCACATGTAAAGAATTGGTTGAATACCTCGACTTATATATAAATGTCCTTTGTATTGATGAAACGATCTAGTTAATACCTATGATTATTATTCTAAACACTTTACCATATACAAAAGTCACGTCTTCTGTGTATCCATAGATTCACCTTGTGGGGACATTGTGTGTATATTAAAATTGTATAAATATATATTTTAATTTCTTTTATTAAAAATTATGTCACCTGCGACATTTGTAAACAAATCAGGTAAAGTAAAAAGGGGGGGGGGAGTATGATACCAAAAGAAAACGACCGACCTGCCGCAAGTCATTGATAAACTTTATCGCATAATGTTGCATCCTTGGCGGAATTCGAACTGACAACATCAGTGGTGATAGGCACTGATTACATATATAGGTAGTTATAATTCCAACTACCATACGATCACGACGCAAATGAGATAAAGTGTGAACTTGATATCATTTATCATCTGAACAACATCTCGAATAAAATACTCCAACTTTTAAAAAGAAAAAAACTTCTTTAATGAAAAGTACCATCCTGAATTTCAATTCAAATCAAGGATTTGGGGAGATACTCCTGTCCTTTTTCGCTAGAAGAATTGATGAAATCGGTGTAAGGCACTTGATGCTGCATGTGACCCTGACGATATCTCACTTCTTAACCATTTTCCGGAATCGCCACTCCAAACTCTTTTAGATCTAATGAATAACATTTAGGGAAATAGGCGACTTGCCAAACATTTGGAAATTGGATAATGTCATACATGTACATATTCCCAAATATAAAACCTTGTAAAGGCCATTCCGAACCATCGCATTATCGACACATATCACAAACTAGTTATTTCTTAAAACGTATTTTATTGAAAAATATGGATAAATATCACAAAATACAATAGAACATACATGTAGAGAAACAAGCTTATTTTATTCTGCCACCCTTCTACTACTGAACATTGCATTTATTTGTGAGTCTCTTAATTTTGAATAGTGTTCGTGTGAACACGACAGGTCCTTCCCTTTTGATTGTAAATTAAATTGAATTGTTAAATATAGTACATCATACAACCTAAATTGTATAATTTGTGCCTGATCCTTTTGTCTTGTTTATGACAAATAAATATGTTTAAACTATCATACATGTATTGCACAGCAACCGCATTAATACATTGAAACAGTATATTCACATTTTATTTTTATTTTATATATGATTTTAATTATATTTATATAAATCATTTTATCTTTTTTCTATACAGTATATCATTAACATTAAATATATTTAAGAAATAAATCATGGAAGCCAGAATGTGTTGGTAGTTTTAACATGGATAGGCGGATATTAGTATTTTATCTCGAGCCAGAGGCGAGGACGTGTTTTGAGTTTTAACATGGATTGGCGGAAATTAAATTTAGTATTTTATCCCGAGCCAGAAGCGAGGGATAAATTTACTAATATCCGCCAATCCATGTTAAAACTCAAAACACATTCTGGCTTCCATGATTTATTTCGATTCTGACATGTCTAAGAGTACAAATACGGTAGTATATTTTGATTGAAAGACGGTAATTTATATTTACGCTTGCAGAAAATGTCGCACACAATTTATGCTGCCAATGGAAAAGCCAGTCACATTCACCAGCGCATGTGCTAATGAGATTATACCGAATGGATAACTCGCTCGTTTGTTAACAAAGCGAAAGAAGGAGGTCACGTTAGAATAGATTGTAAATTTCGTCCCTTCTTTACATACAATGTAGGTAAATATGGCGCAATTAGTTTGGTTTATGGTATTTAATGCCACTTTCAACAATATTTCAATTATATCGTGGCCGTCAGTTTTATTGATTGAGGAAACCGGAGTACCCGGAGAAAAGTTTGTCGCAAGTTTCTGACAAACTTTATCACATAATGTTGTATCGAATACAACTCGGCATGAACGGGGTTCGACCTCAAAACGTTAGTGGTGATAGGTACTGATTGCATAGGTAGTTATAAATCCATTGGTGGAATTGGAATCCGTTTGTTAGCGCAATTTATACCAACAATACAAAATACAGGCAGTGTCGCAATTGATACATTTTCAAAACGATAATTGGCGTAGATGGACTCTACCCTAATGTACAGTGTGGATTCCGTCTGGATAGAAGCACTTCAGATAATCTTTTTCGTTTTGAAACATTTATTTGAAACGCCTTGGCCAAAAAGTGGAAGATACCGTGTATATCTGATTCGACCTAGAAAAAAACATATGATTTGATTTTGATTGATTTTTGGTGATTTAACGCCACTTTCAGCAATATTTCAGCTATATCATGATGACCAGTTTTAGTGGTGGAAGAATCCAGAGTATCCAGAGAGAACCACCGACCATGGGCAAGCAACTGGTAAACTTTATCACTTGCGGCTGCGAGTCGAGTGCACCCTTTTTTGTAATGTACAAAGTTGGGCGTGAAAAAACATATGACACAACATGTAATTCAACTCTTAGACATCAATAAACATGTGATGGGCGTTTCTCTGGGGTAGAATCCTCACGGTTACATGATGTAGTATCAAGATAAACATGTGATGGGCGTTTCTCCGAGGTAGAATCCTCACGGTTACATGATGTAGTATCAAGATAAACATTCTAACTAAAGTTTATCTGATAATACAGAGTGTTCCCTTTATGTGGAAGACTTCCTGATTTTTATCGCGATAATATTTATAAAGATTATTGAAAGGCAATTACATTTGACTACACAAAATAGAAATATGGAGAATGGGTATGCATTATCTACCTAAAGAAAACTGTTGGTATGTGATTTTGAACAAAAAGAAAATTCCATCTATTCTTTATTTACTGCTAAAGTTTTTTATTTACTAGTTCAAAAACATTTTGCTAAAATAAGATCATTTACATCTGAATAATGTGCAATTCATACTGAATGTGATAATGATTGTGATAGAGTAGCATCAGCAGCTGCTTTTGGACAGTGGGTTCCTTCATTTTGTCTACCATCAACCGGTTCTATCTTTAGGGTAGAAGCTAATGCAATACTTCTAGCTTTGAATTTCGTTTCCTCCTCTAACAAATGTAGATCCATGATCTGTACAGATTTATATTTCTTGGGGATCAAGAGTAAAAATCAAAACCCCTTTTATCGTTAGAGACAGCTTACAGTAAGAACAAAAAAAATTGCTGCTATCGGTACGCAGATGATTTACACATGAAACCCTAGTTATTTAGGTATCCATGGCAATAGAGTCGTTGACCAGAAAGCTATGGACGCATTGGATGATCTAAGTACTGAGGTGCGTGGCACCAAGCCCTTCAACTGAGTACGAATACGGAAATAGAAACCCGTTATATCCAATATGGACCGCTTTTTTGTTTCAATAGTAATGTATCTAACTTGTACAATAATAGTGTTGTTGAAAAGCTTTAGAATTTATTTATTGATTTATAGATCACCAATCGAGTATGTATTTTTAAAAAAATGTCAAGTATTAAAAGTAACCAAATATATATTCAAAATACTTACCCTTGCGTACGCGGGTTACACGGTGTGTACAACCTGATTGAGGTTATTTCTTCATGAACCGAAAAAAAATTGCGATCAATCCTTAAGTTTATTTCTATATGTTTGTTTTCATATCACTATAGACAGCGGTATATCTTTAGCAGATGAAATTTTATGAACATTTTATAAGAGAACGAACTGGGCATCTAGAAAAAAATATATCAATTATGGATTACGAGCTTTTTCGACGTAGTCGTTTACACCGCTTTTTGGCCTACTTTTGCAACTATGGACGCTTTTGCTTGACAATTTAAAGATGAAAATATTGTTTTACATTTTGATTGGAGAATAATACAAATTTGGTAAGAGTTCGGAAAACGGATCTAAAATACTTGCAGTGATTTTCCGGCTGCATTTTTGGGCCGAATATCGGCCCCAGTCCCAATATGAAAAAAGATTTTTCCCCAATTTCATGGGGGAAAATTCCCAATATCTTGGTGATAACATTATTCATAAAAATGGTTAATAAAAGCTTTTCCAAATGAAATTAAAAGTCGAACAATGGTCTGGTTACCATTTGTTTTGATTAACCAGGCGAACTACTAGCTACACGTACACATTGAAGATATCGGGAACCAGTACCGTATAATTGGGTCGCTTGATTTGTTTACCGGACTGCGATAAAACCATGAAAAACGAAAGCAGTAAATATTTATTTAAATGAATTTAATATAAAATTTTAATAAAAAAAAAATAGTGAATATGATTTACGTTGCTTAATACTTTGTCAATATTCATTGGGAATTAAAAACGGAAAGCTGACAAGTAATGATGGAAGCAAGTACATGTAACTTTAATCTTTTGGATTAAAAACTGTGTACTTCCCCAGGAGAAAAATGAGGTTAAATGAAGCTGTTTGTGCTTTGATTTACGTGAGTCTGACCCACTACTGCGGCAGTACCGGTCTTCTATCTAATCCCATTAAAACAAATATATATATTCCAGGTATTCCATTGATAGATGTTGTTGCAATTTATATGCTATTTTTTTGTGGTGTTAAAATTAGTATCTAATCAATTATTACATGTGATTTAGCTGTCAAATATTACAGAAAAGGGGGAAATATTATTTGAGTGAAGTGTTATTAATAAAAATTAGAAATTGGAATGAAACATTTTTTTTTTTCATATGGAGTGAAATCAAGTATGACATAAATAGTAAAATATCTTTTAAAACATATTTGTACCTTTGAAAAAATACATGAATCATAAGAATTTCATTACAAAATTGATAGTAACAAACGTAAGCTAAGACATGCTTGTTTATTATTTCATGTACAAAAAAATGTAGCTTAAAAAATAAATAATAAGTTGTATGGATGTTGAAATATAAATGTATTGATAGAGATATCACTTATTCATGTTTGTATCTTTATATTTTTTTTATTAGAATAAAAATGATAAATTATTATATATTACATGTAGTTCTCCATTCTCTAATCAAGGTTTACCTGCAGTTAATGAGTTTTTGTTTATACACTCTAAGCCCCAATGTTTGCACATTGTTTATGCAATAATTACGGCTATTCTCACTTGAAATTTTAGATTTTTTAATGAATTTAAAAAAAAAGTGGGATTAAGTGGTCAACCCTACCGGTTTTCAGTACTGACACACCATGCCCAGAAGCTGAACACCTTGTTACCACTGCCAGTGTCCCTCCAAAAACAACAAATTCAAATTCTGTATTACCTAACACAGTTTCAAATGACACCCAACAACATGTAAATAGTGGTCATGTTGATATTCGCAATCTGACTGTCACTCTGATTCGGACAGTTGTGCTTCAGAGGTCATGGTACCAGATGCCAGGGTGTTCAGTTCAATGAAAAATGAACAAAAATACCCATGGCTATATGACAATGTGTTACACCAAGGGTATTTATGTAAGTTTTGTGAACTGCTTTGTGGTCATTCTTCCTCATCACAATATTTGTTACTGTTGGAATTAACCTTGGTACAGTATGATTGCTATTCTATTACTGAACCTTCAAACTAATAAACGTATTGTTCTTCCCATCTTTTCCCAATTCACATAGGGGGACCGGGTGGGTCAATGAGTTAGGTCGCTGGATCTAACAACTCATACAAGCTTATCACCAATACGGCGTGGGTTCGCGCCCGGCTTTGTAAATTACAAAAAGGGTGCACTCGACTAGCAGCCGCAAGTGATAAAGTTTACCAGTTGCTTTCCCATGGTCGGTGGTTCTCTCTGGCTTCCTCCACCACTAAAACTGGTCGCCATGATATAGCTGAAATATTATTGAAAGTGGCGTTAAACACCAAAAATCAAATCAAATCGATTAACATAATTTTATATAACACAATAATTTTCCCTATAATAAGGGAACCGTGGCCCAGATACAAATGAATAGGAAAATAACTGACTTGTAATAAGCAAGTCGGATTTAAAGCACTTTATAATAAGCAAGTCGGATTTAAAGCACTTGTAATAAGCAAGTAATTTAGTAGGTTGCTGATTGGTTGCGTCCGTCATGCTACGCCCCACACAGACAAGGGGAGTTCGAGTATAACTGATAATATGATTCCTTGTAATGGTATATCTGTATTAAACTTTAGATTTTAGGGATATTCTCTTAAATAACCAAAGTATTATATGTCGTAAAGTTTTATTTTCAATGTATTATGTAATCTTTAGGTGAGCGACTGGAGATATAAAATTTAAAATTAAATTAAAATCATCTATTACCCGGTATATATTAAGAATTTTTTGTTGAAGTCATAAATTCTTTGAGATTTTGTGATCACTTTGCGTCCTTCGTCCGTCTGTCCACTAGTACTAAAAAATATTCTCCTTTCTCTGAAACCACTTGGCCACTTAAGACCAAACTTTGGTGAAATGGTCTGTGGGTGATCCCCTTCCAAAATTGTGTCCGGCAATCCCGACCTCCAACCAACATGGTCGCTGTTACTAAAAATAAAAAAGGGGATGCAATTTTAAAACTCTTCATCTCTGATACTACTGGGCCAATTGGAACTAAACTTTGCTTAAATAGTCCTTAAATGACACCCTTTTAAAATAGTGTCTGGCAATTTAGACATCCAACCAACATGCATGGCCACTGTTGCTAAAAATAGAAAAGGGGGATGAAATCTTATTTGTTTTCTTCTGAAACTACTTGGCCAATTGGATATAAGCTTTCCTAAAATAATCCATTAATAATCGATCCCCTTTAAAAATTTTGTCTGGTAGTCCCGTCCTAGGACCAAAATGGACGCTGTTACTAAATATTAACGATTCTTGCACATTAAGTAGGATGAAAGGTTTTACATGTCTTATCAAATCCTATCAAACCAATATGTTTAAAAAGGTTATTTCAGTGAAATACTGTTCATAGAAGAATATAATATTTGTGCTACGTCGTGCATCTTTTTTTAAAGATAGTACTTGTTTTTCCTTCAGTTATTTGAATTGGTCAATTGTAAACATAGGTCAAGAATCTATGTATACACACGAGTGTATGTTTTTGCTGACGATCCAAGTTGCGGGAAATTGTAACTGCTACGCACCTCGGCCTTCACCTGAGTACTCATGCGGAAAAAGAAACCCATTATATCCAATACGGACCGCTTCTTTTGTTTCAATAGTACTGTATCTTATACCTGTTTTGTTTAAGAGCGAGTTTAAATAATTTTCCCATTTATGATGACTAGGTTAAATATATTAATCTTGTCACAAAAATGGGTCAAATTACTATAAAGCTCTCCTATGAGTTCAGCGGCCTGTAACATCGACATGTATCATCGGCCTCTATTAGCGGCCTATAACTGATATTAGAAGTCGCATTTACAATAACATTGCTGGGGGTATAATTGTACAACGAAAAATACAATGCAAAGGAACTTGAAAAGATACAATACTTTTGATACAAGTATAGAAAATTAGTATGTCACAGCAGTACTATAGATTTGTGTATACCTCCAGGGGTCGTCGTGGCCATGATCGCATGGTAGTTGGATTTACAACTACCTATGCAATCTGTGCCTATCACCACTGATGTTGTGAGTTCGAATCTCGATCAGGTCGAGGTGTACAACTTTATGTGATACAGTTTGTCAGTGACTTGCGACAGGTCGGTGGTTTTCTCCAGGTCCTTCACCAATAAAACTGACCGCCACGATATAACTGTAATATTGTTGAAAGTGGCGTTAAACACCATCAAACAAATAAACAAACCAACTTTAGCAGTATTTCAGCTATGTTGTGGCGTTACAACAGCACTACATTCTAGGTATGATCAATGTGGTGACATTTACTTGAAACGTAGATCGAAATGAAGGGTTCAATTTGAATTTAAAAAAAAGTAGATCTCTATTTTAGTGCGCACTGTGTGTTTCTGGCATAAACAGGCACGCATATAATCAAAATAAAAACGTAGATATCATAAACAGGCACGCATATAATCAAAATAAAAACGTAGATATCATAAACAGGCACGCATATAATCAAAATAAAAACGTAGATATCAAATTTGATGCGCACAACACGTTTATGGAATAACCTTCATCAAGTACGTTTATAATTTAAAGATTGGAAAGCCAGATCATATGCAGGGGCGGGTCCCTAAAATTGGAAAAAATGTTGGTTTTTTTTGCGTTAAATCGTGATTTTTCACACGAAATACCCCAAAAATGTTCGCGCCTCGTTCCGCTCGGCGCGATTATTTTAAATGCTCCCCCTAACTTGATATCCTGGATCCGCCCCTGATATGAATATATACACGGGGCATCATGTCTCTAAATCTTCGGTAACCAAGTTCATGAACGTAGATACTTGTGTCCGCAAACGTCAAATTGTTTGGTTTCAGAAACGGGGAATGTTCATACTATTTCACGACTTCAATTATCCCCCTTTAGTAATCAAATTAAGGAAATAGAGAGATTATTTTACCAGTAGATATAACTAGAAAGGGGTTAGGGTCATGGTGTTTAACGCCACTTTCAACAATATGTCATGGCAGCCAGTTATGGCGGTGGAGGAGACGGGAGTACCCGGAGAAAACCACTGACCTTTCGCAATTCCCACATAGTGTTGTATCGAGTACACCTCGCCATGAGCGGAATTCTAACTCACATCTTCAGTGGTGTTAGGCACTGATTGCACGGGTAGTTGTAAATCCAACTACCATTCGATCACGACCACGACGGCCCCTTATAATCAGAAGGTGCAACTCGTAATATTAATTACATCTTAAACGAAATAAGACATAAAATGTTCTTGAATTTAATTAAATCTTGATAAAGAATATACTTTTGCAATGTTTTGTAATATATATCGTATTACAAATTTTTATAACACTTTTTTAAAACTCTTCAAAGCAAAATGCTAATATTGTAGTACTATTCACATGATAAAATCTAACAAGATTTGTTTATAGAATTCTGATAGACATATAAGATTATTAAATACAATGACTTCCTTTTAACATTTATATGGATATTACATCTAACCATGTAGGCCAATGTACGTGGAAAACATTGAGGTGAAAATAAAGGGGTGTTTATTAAACTGAATACACAACTTGCATTTCAAGTACATTTGACATTTTAGATTTTAATGGTTATTTTATTGACATCTTCTTCAACGAGATTCTATAATTTTAAACGGGAATTTTCTTTGGCTTATTTAAGATTCAATTTTAAATATACACTTTTGAAAATGGAATATTTCATTATATTTAATATGCATAGGTATATTGAATGAATTAATTATGTGAATTATACCTTTTTCATAACTTAAGGGGGAACCATACACTCAGTTGAACGTTTTGATCATATGATGTTTGTATGCAGATTTCAAGCATCTCGGTGATCAAAACCACAGAGAGAAAAGCTGCTATGTGGCTAGTGAATTTATAGCTCTGAGTCTGTTGGATGGAATTTGTTAAAAGTGTGATATTTATTACAGTGGATATATTCAAACACACTGCCAAAAAAATACGAAAATTAAACGAGCAGTTCAAATTTTACCTGAAGTGTATGGTACCACCTTAACTTCCGGAATTAAAACTAAAAATCCAAATAATATAAAACATTTTTTTTATTATTATTTGTTATTGTTATTGCATGCATGGAATATGATATATTGCTCGGGACAATATTACACAATTGTCGTCTTTTTATTCCGTAAATGTGTGGGTTAATTGACTTTTGAACAAAATTATATTCACTTAGCCCAGGGAAGTGAATATAATTTTTTCAAGTCAATAAATTCACACGTTTAGTGAATATCATTTTGTTTCAAGTCAATAAATTCACACATTTAGTGAATATCATTTTCTTTCAAAGTCAATCAATTCACACATTTACTACATCAAAAAACAGTCATTGTATATTATTCTATATTAGTAAATTCAATTATACAGTGTAATAGATTTCAACTAAAAGTATGTTTAATAGAAAAAAAAATTTATTCAATGCCTCCGATTTGATATTAACTGGCGGTAAATGTCACGTGTTATTTTTTTTTAACGACATTCAAAATGGTAAGCATTGTGATATAAACAATAAATCATTAATGCGCCAGAACAATGGACAGATTGTTGGATCGTCTTACTTAGTCTAGTATGAGTGTGCTGAATGTTAATTTTTCGCAAAATACATGCAATCTTATATATATATCTTTATTTCTCATAAGCAAGTTACATGATAAAGAGATAAATATTAAAAATACAAACATATTTACATCAGTTTCCGAAACGGGAAGTAAACAAATCAATATCTACATAAGGACATACTTTAAGATAAGATAAGAAAACTTTATTTGAATTCGGTTTTTGTATAACAATAAACACAAGCTCCCAGGAGCTTTTTACCGAATATACTTTACTGTTAACTATTCAGTATTCTATTGCATTTACATAATTTACTAGTAAATTAAATTCAAACACATAATTTGAACATATCAAGGCACAGTATTTTACAATAAATTCAATGCATTCGAATAATTAATGAAACTCCCAACTATCTACCATGAAACCAAATTACATACTCTATTCTCTCGATTCATATACCAATCACACATATGCATACCCAGCCACACCTTTGATTTCAAATAACTATGCGACTATTAAAGTCCCATTGCCTAAGATACGACAGTTTTTTTTAATGAGCTGCATTCTCCAGAAAATGTACTATACATGTTTTATTATATACCATATTCACAAAAGACTCCTGATACAAAAATGTACGTGCTAATGTGGGTCACGGGTCACTGTGAGTAGCATGTGTAGTCACGTGAACAGATACGGTGTTGAAAAAACTGTTGGTACTCATAAAATATTGATAAATGCAACACAAGTGTATGTTTGTCTTCAAGAAATATGATAGACAAAACCATGCGTGAAGTTTTATGACGAAATATCTCCGATTTCTAAGTAAATTTACGAATTGAAGTTTTAGAAATACCCACAGGTAATTTTAGCGATGTATTTTTATCTTGGACAATAATGAGCGTCCTGATTGGATGACCGATTTAAAACACATTGAATCCGCATGGTTTAGCAAGGTTACTCAGGTCAATAGTTTATAAATATAGAATCTTGACAATATAAAGGAAAGATGCTATGTTATATTTATTCATTTGTTTGATTCTGGATTATTGTTGATCATTGATTTAAACAAGAAAAAAGGGGAAAAGGGGGTGAATTTTACAGTTAAATAAATGTTATGTTTCGACATTATAAAGAGAAAAATATAAATTTGTTGCGACTAAAGCTTAAATCAGCGTTACAAATTGAACAAATATCAGTGGTTTTGTAAATGAGATTTATTTTAAATAGAAAATCTGAATTTATTATTTATTAATTTATTATTAATGATACAATTTTATATCCCTTGGGGGGGGGGTTGAAATATAAACACAGGACCGGACTTTAAACAAAAATAATAATCCAGGATTAGTTTTTTATTAAAAAAATAAAACAAGGACCCCCTGTGTCCATGATTTTTTTTTTTTTTTAAAGTTAAATAATATGAAATATTGACATCCACACTTGCCCTTTGGACAGCACATTTCTGTGTCCACACTTGCCCTCAGGCAACACTTGTATTTAATGAAATAATGTTTTAACTCATTTTCGTGTTGATTTATGTGAGAAGGAATGGATTAGAGAACGATATTTGTTGACGAATTCCAGGATGCTGCATCAAAAGATGGCGACTGATTAATTGTCGGCAAATTTACGGAGTCTTCCGAATGCTCGTGTGGTGCCATCTATAAGTAAACCGCGAATAAATATATTTATCCTGATTTTAGGTTAAATCTCGCAATATGATTGGTTGATATTGTCCTAATAAATTTCAGTGCAATATTTTATTAAGTCAATTCGAATTATCTCCCTTACACCGGTGACTTAATATTAAATTTGATGATATGGATACAAAAGCAAGATAAATTTATTGTCATAATATGAAAGAAAATGGAGTCAGAGGTGAAATATGGAGACAAAACCATGACAAATTCCATATCCCATGGAAAACTGAAAGATGAGATACATGATTGTATGGATTCAAAATCATGATAAATTCATTGTCCTAATATGGAAAACATAAGATATGAGGTTTGGTTGCAAAATCAGGATAAATTCGTTACACAGTGTACAATTGTCCTAATAAGGAAAAATATCGGGTTAATAAAATTCATATCGGGCGAGGCTGGCTTCGCCTCGCCCGATATGAATTTTATTGACCCGATATTTTTCCGTATTAGGACAATTGTACACTGTGTAACTAATAATTTCCTTCGATGTATTCACCTACGGGATAAAATTATAACTTCTATCAGCCACAATGTACGATTTATTTTCATCGTGAAAATGTAAACATTACACTTATCAGATTCCAACATGTTTCTTTCATTGACACAATCTCAATACTCATGCGTAGCGTTCAAGTTCAGCAGATGTCGTATGAATACGGAAATCTTCGTGAGAATTATTGTAAGGAAGGAAATAATTCTCGCGACTTGCTTTCCCCGTTATTATATTTTCCCCGTTATATAGTAATGCGAGCTGAAATACCATTTTTATTGCGTTTTTTAAATGTTTTTAAACAAGTTTAAATGATTTTTATCATTATAAGCAATGGGGTTTTTATTTTTAGTCAAATATATAGGCAGTAGGATTTTAACATCACCTACAACATTTCACATAATCAATTACATGTTAAAGTTTTTATTAGACTGTTTAAAGTAATATTACACCACAATATCATAAAATTTTTGGTTTAAATATTTTTACTTAATATGCCACTTTATTTAAAAAAATTAACTGCATAACATTAAAAATCCGCTCAAAAGCAGAATTTATGAGCAGATCGCAAAAATTTGACAGCAGATAACAACAGTAATGGAAATGATATGCGCGTGACCCAAGATTTGAACTCTTTCGGGAAGATTGTTTTACGGGTGTGTTCGATTTGTGTTTAAATTATATCCCTTTTGGAAACCTCGCTGTCAAATGTAGACTTTTAATTTTATGTTGATATGTTTATTTGTGATATATTTATCGTAACTAAACATTGACAAACTTCTGCAAATAAAATTTGATAAGAAATTTGCAGAATTAAAATAATAACCATTAATTGAAACGCAAATCGAACACACCCGTTTATCTTTTCTTGATCGGCAATCATCGGACCAAAACTTTTCTTCACGAGGTATAATGATCGGCAATCATCGGAACAAAACAACCGAAAGTTAATTAGTCTCCACAATAATGGCGAGGACGGCAAACATGCACACGGATTTGCAGATTTCTAGTTGTTGGGAACATATTTCGACTTGAAACATGCATGAGTAGCTTAGTTAAGGTACCGCCGTATTCCAAATGGAATTTTCAGGGGACATTTTATTTCATCCCAAACTGGTGTAATATTACTTTAAAAGCTGATTATTTTTCACTACTTTTTCACGGTGCATAGCCACGGATTCTTTTGGATGAAACGGATTCTTTCGGAATCGCGGAACGGATCATTTCGAAGAAGTGGACGTATGTGCTCTGATTATTTCTCTGTTTTACAACTAAAAATTCCCCAAATCTGTCAGGGAACGGTACGACGGAACTTCTCAATTATCCTTTTTATCAAGTGATTTATGCGGGGAAGTTAAAGATGTCGTTTTTGTTGACTTTTAACGAACAAACGCAAATTTTTTCCCAACAATTCGTCGTTGAGCATGTTGTTTTCACCGATACAAAATAACTTAATGACACATCTGGTTCAAATGTCGCTCTTTAGATATAAAATTGATAATTTGAAAGTGTTAACTTGCTATCGGGTGTAATTTTGCATAACTACTATTATATTTAACAAAAATGTAAATACACTTGAGAAACGGACACAATGATCACTGCACCGGATTCTTTAGGATGTTATTGATCAATTGAGTACAGGCCCGGCGCCACGAAACTTGAGAATTTACTTAAGTCTCAGAATATTCTCAAATAAGGAACTCAGCCAATCAAATTTGAATATTTCCTTATTTGAAAATATTCTCAGACTTAAGTAAATTCTCAAGTTTTGTGGCGCCGGGACCAGGCGTTCTTTTCTTTTTAGAGCAATGAATTCCACACCGTACAACCGCATTGTATCATTTTTATCAACTGCCGATTGATACGATCAAAATTGGTTGTTTACAACAAGAGAGGTGGATCAGCAGGGTTAAGACATTCGATATTTTAAGCCTTTTCTGTCGGAGTTATGAATTCATTTGTGCGTGCAAAGGATGATTATATGTTTCTTTATGAAAAGTATTATTTGTTTTCTTATATCATTGACATTTCGGTGGACTTTTAACCACATTTTTACAAATAATCATGTCAAAATTTAACGTTATGAACTTTCATCATTTATTTTACAAAGCTTCGTACTTCCCAAGTTATTATTCAACATCAGTATTAAAGCTTTATCTATTACCTTCATTCTGATGTATGAAACATTATCCCAATTTCAACAGTTTTTGTGTAATTCACTCTTATTCAACGGCACGTGTGACAAAAATGATCCGATCAACGTTCGATGCATGATACGTTCAAAAGCAGACTTTGTTTCAGTGATAATCGTTATATTCCTGACTTTGTACAGATATTTTCAATTGAAAATGGTGTGGTAAACCAAGTTTTACAATGCAAAATCGGGCTAATCGCCATCACGGCTATATATTTTTGCCTCAATTCAATACAATTCATTTCAACCCCATGTTAACCTACCTAAGCTCCAACCGAATGTAAAAGATTTACGTTAATGCATAAACAATTAATTGTTGACTGCCATAACTCATGAAATAAGTTTATGCGAACTAAAAGTTTTGAATACTTAAGTAAGCGTTTGGAAATGGCAGTTTTGCAATCTTAATCGAATCACAAAATACAGCTTTTGATTATAGCATAATTTTAACGCTGCTTTTGACCGTATCATTAAGTGAAATGCATCGGACGTTAATCGGATCATTTTTGTCTTACATGCAGTTGAATAAGAGTGAATTACACATAAACTGTCTGCTTCTCTTTGGTTTATGTAGCCATAAACTGGAACGCTTTCTTTTCTTTTTGTAAAGAAAAAGAGAATAAGCATGAAGCGTCCGGTGCCATTATGATCCGAAAGTAGTCCGGTGCCAGAAATGACCAAATCATAAAGAATCCGTTACCTGCGTATTTGGTTAAGGTTTTTTTTCTGTTAAATTAATTGATGTTATAATTAGAAATAAGTCCCCATGTAAAGAAAATGTATTATGAATCAGCTATGTATATATATTTTTAGAAATAAAGTGTAAATAAGTAACAAACTATCGATATGAAAAATATGAAGTCAACGGGTGTTGTTTTGTGCGCACTTTGTAGAATATATGAGAGGAATTTATACAGCTGTAAAGGAAAAGCGGTCTGTCGGTAAACTTAGGAGTTCCGTGGAATAGTTAGATTGTTTTAATTACCTTTCCTGTTCCATCACTATCGTCTCATTCGCATTGTCATCCATTTCATGTTGAAAAAAATCCGAAATGATCCGGCCGTTTCTTGGTCCGAAAGAATCCGTTTCATCCAAAAGAATTCGTTATGTCTATGCACCGTGATTTTGGTAATGTTATTTACATACTCTATTCTCTCGATTTATATACCAATCAGACATATGCGTACCAACCCACACCGTTGATCTCAAATAACTATGTGACTATTAACACCACCTACAACATTTCACATAATTAATTACATGTTAAAGTTTTTATCAGACTGTTTAAAAGTAGATTATTTTTTACTACTTTTTGGTAATGCTATTTACTTGTTACTGTGAATTTTTGTTGTTGTTATTTTTGGATTGTGATAGTTGTTAAGGTCTGTTTGAGTCTTTCTCTTGCCATCTGTTCGTGCGCGGAGTCAACATTTTTGTTGAGGCTTTAATTCAAAATGTGTTCTATTAATATGATTTATATATAGAGTATTTCAGACAATTTGCTTTTGTATAAATGCATTGTTCAAGAAAATTCAACATTCAAAGTCAGTATGGTTCTCACACTATACATCAGAGGCTGTAGAAATGTTGTTTGCCATGAGAACATAGACTATGGTTCTCACACTATACATCAGAGGCTGTAGAAATGTTGTTTGCCATGAGAACATAGACATAATTAAGTATACATGACCTTGTTATTATTGTGTTTGTACTTAAATTACCTGTGATTTTAACCGATTTATTTCTGATATACAAAGAGATTTGTTTAAATTGGAACAGACACGTAAACATTTTTATTTACTTACATAAAGTACCCACTTTACATAAATTTGCAATTTTAAACATCAAGAAGTACATATATTATATTACGGAAGAAATTGGAGGGGGATTTTTAGTATAATCAAGTGGCACCATCTGAAATAAGAACACCCATTGTTGCAGATTTGCATTTTGACAAGTAAATTCATGATAATTCTATTTTTGAGGATGAACCTCTTATTACTTATTACTCTGCTCAACTATAGTTAGATAACATACGTTCTAAATACTTAGTATATGGTTTTATCCTTGAAATCTTTCTTTTATTTGTACATTTGTTCTATAGACAACGTTGTTTTGTTTCTAAAGGTCTTGTAGGTGTCTTAAGTTAATATATAAAATTTGTTCACGCCACGATATGGCTGAAATACTGCTAAAGTTGGTGTTAAACACCAATCAATCAATATTATTACTCATATGTCATGTAGGATCAGGCATAAATTATTGTTGGGTGTGTTTGTACTGTTTTTTTTTTTACTATATCTTTATTTCTCAAACTGACAGTGCATGGCACATATACAGAGAAGTTACAAATAAATGAACATATTAAACTATATACAAACTTGTACAGTTGGAATTAGCCGGGAGGACAAACTTTTATTATACAAATATTCCATGTGACTGTGGTCATTTACGGTCAACATTATATAATTACTGTCTTTTGATTCTGTAAATGTGTGGATTTATTGACTTTTGAAAATAAATTATATTCACTGAGCCCGAAAGGGCGAAGTGAATATAATTTATTTTTAAGTCAATTAATCCACACATTTACAGAATCAAAAGACAGTAATTGTTTTATTCTATATTTTGAGGAAATAGTGGTATTCTGAAATAAAAAGTTACTTGTCCACTGTCCTGACGTAGTGCTGCATTATTCTTTACATCACCATGCTATTTTCTGAATCTTTATCATTTAATATATATTTCAGTGTTCCGTTCAACAAAGTGGAAAATCTTTGTTTTGGGCACCGGCGGTACGTCTGCATCTACAGACCACATCTTGTTCTTGTAATGACGAATGCGGCAAATGAATTACTTTTTTTTCATTGGTTGACTAAAATAGAATATTCCTAAAAAGAAATTATATGTTCCAAAAATAGTAACACGTAACATTTACCGCGGTGAATATTAAATCTGAGGCGGTGAATACGTCTTTTTATTTAAAAAAATGATTTTGGTAGAAATCTATAATAAAGAATTTACTAAGTATTATATATATTACCATGGATCTTACAAATTAACTTATTTAAACCAACGAATGCGAAGGATGAGTTAGTTTAAATAAGTTCATGAGCAAGATCCATGGTATATATATTTTGTAACAGAAATTACATGATGACGTCAAAATCCTGGAACAACAGATCTATGACGTCAAAATCATGGAATAACATCAAGATCTTCATGTTAGACCATGGTTTGTAAAAGTTCAATATTTTTATGTTGATTACTGCATAAAAACATCAAAGGAAAAATGTGTATTTATGTTACAATATAGAATAAACAAGAATAATTTAATTTGATTTGAATATTTCAATCTGATTGGCTAATCCGCCTGGGGAAATTTTGGCTATACTCGATAACCTGGGTTGGTATTGTGACGTCACCGACGTGTTCATCCGCCAACGACAAATTCAAAT
>MJUT01011508.1:49980-62679 GCA_002080005.1 Gigantidas platifrons
CAAACCAGGTTATATCGTATAACCTGTTCAACAATTTCAAATATTCCTTAAATATTTTCCCGAGGTACCTTGAATTGCATGGATGTGTTATATATTGCACGACACCAACGATGGAGTGTAATATAACACATCCATGCATTTCAAGGTACCGAGGGAAAATGTTCTTAATTGTATATTGATCAGTCACATCGAATATTTGTTATATTATATTTTAATAGTAAAATAATTATTCAAAACTAAAGAAAAATATTAATAAGTGTAAGTTGACATACTAAATGAGACAAACAGTAAGAAATTTCAAGTAACGAAAAATATTGAATTTCTAATATTAAAAGGAATCGGGTCCTAAAATATAATATATTTATATATCTAATAAATTTACATAGTTTTTGCAGGATTGGTTTCCGTTTACTAGTCATTAAATTATTGAACTTTATTATTGGAACGTTCAATTAGATGTTTTGGAAGTGGTGAATTACGTTTTTAGCTTAAATTAGTACATTCAAATATGTAATGATATTCCTCTCCAATTTGATTCTTTTTTTTTAGTTTGGCGCCATAAAATCTGATTCAACCCACCATTTCTTTGGAAATACCTGTACCAAGTCAGGGTCATTACGGTTTTCACAGTTTTCCGGTTTTTGAGTGATTTTGTCTGTTTATATATACTCACAGTCGCTTGAATTTCAATGATTTAAATAAAAGGAAGAGTAAAAAAAATATTGTATATATTTAGTATACTATATGTATACAATATTTGTTTTACTCTTCCTTTATTTAAATCATTGAAATTCAAGCGACTGTTATATAATTGTGTTATTAACCTTATTGACAAAGTTCGCAATAGCGATTTTCTCTCGGAGTAGTACTCCATCTTCCCTTTTCGATGGGCAATTTATTATTTGTAGTTCTCAATTTACATAAAAGAAGGGAATTTTGTTCATCTAAAATATTAAAATATTCTTCAAATTTAAGTTTAGTGTTGAAAATTCTATAATTAGATTCTTTAGGGGAATTGTGGACTGACGAGATCCAATCCTGTAAAAACTGTTTAGCGCCACTTATAGTGATAGGCACTGGTTGTTTAAATCCAACAATCTACTAACACAGCCGCGAAGGGAATCCCTGATTTGTGTGTGTAAATTGTATCCTAATCATGAAAATGGCCAGAAAGGCGTAAATATTAATATGTAAAACATTTAATAAGTGATATTTATACCACGGTGTTTTTAGTGAAACGGTTAAATATTCGAATTTTGTAGCATTAAGCCATGCAATATCACATCTAGGTCGTTGATTATTGCACAGCTCTCTGAGAGTAATAAATCTACACCCCAGATTTAAAATGTGCAATACCTTGTATCTGCGTGTAATATTTTCATAGTTCGTTGCTGTTGTTTACAGTTTGGTCATATAAACTATAAAAATATCAAAGAAAAATGAAGCATTCATGTTACAATTATAGCTATAGTAACATGATTTATTGATTGATTTTTGGTTTTTAATGCCACTTTCAGCAATATTTCAGCTATATCATGGCGAACAGTTTTATTGGTGGAAGAAGCCGGAGTACCCGAAGAGAACCACCGATGACGGGCAAGCAACTGGTAAACTTTATCACGTGCGGCTGCGAGTCGAGTGCACCCTTTTTATAATTCACAAGGCCGGGCGCGAACCCACGCCGTATTGGTGATAGGTTTGCATTAGTTGTTAGGTAATCCAACAACCCAACTCATTGAGCCACCCGGGCCCTTTATAGTAACAGGAAGCGACATAAAATACAACAAAACATGGATATTTTAAAATATTAAAATAACATTAAAATTCAATTTTATTATATAATATATATTTATATAGCTATCAACCTGAGATATACTACCTTGGAAATTAAACACTGTATTATGATTTTTTTGGGAAATGTTTACGACATCAAATGTTTACGACATGATTATGCCACTTACTGTATGAAAGAATAAATAGATACTTTTACTAGGCATGATATGCTAAAGATAGATACAGTGTACCATCTTGTACTGACATTACACCCTGCTTGGTTTTTTTTTGGTTTTTTTTGTTGTTGTTGTTAATGTACCTTTAATTCCCTGTTCCACTTTCACACTTTTCCCCCGAATTGTTCATGTTTTTTTTTCCAAAATCTGTCCGTATTTAGGTTAATCGGCCAAGGCTTGAGACGTAATGGATACTCAGTCTCTCATATTCTAAGTACAAATGCATTTACATTCATATCCTTTATTACTATATCATTACATCTGTGAAAAAAGGCACTTGCTATTAAATTTAATGTGAAATATCTGCAATATTATTTCAAAATTCACTAGTTTCCATGGAAACATGTAACAAAACGCAAGAAATTGTTGTAAGAATTACATGTCATCTATCTGTGATGATGGGAGCAGGATTGAATTTATGGGTGTTCAACGCCACTTTCCATACTATTACAGTTGTATAGTGGTGATTAGGTTTATGTCACAATTCGTCACATAAGGGTGCACAACTCACCAGGGCCAGCCTTAGCGCCAGACCCCTTAAGAGGGGAGACCCAATTGAGAGCCTTTGGTCAAATCGGCTTAAGGCCGATCCTGTACATCGCCACTGTATGAATCGTAGATATGATAACGTAACCCTCATTCCGCTTGTGCTCCATTTAGGGCTACGAATCGGTCCCATTCAACGTAATGGAGCAGCGCCAGGAGTGATTCACACAGGGCGGTTTTTGTCCTAATTCTGTTGTAAGTGGTTGCAAAAGTTAACGGGGATGAAAGATAAATATATTTAGGTAAAGTTTGAGGTGTTAAGTAAACGCTGCATCAATCCATGGAAGACTTATATCCATCTGAAAATTTGAATGCATGAAATCTTCTTTCTCTCCGACATTTTGTTTACAACTTGCTATTTCACGTGCACTTGCCTCGTTTTGGAGATATCCTTATTTGGATCGATTGGTATAAAATCATAGTTTTTCCATATTTGGCATATATGGATAGGCTCCGCCCATCGCGAGAGTCTACAGAAAGTGTCATGGCGGACAAATTTTGTTTTCGAATAAGGATAGAAACAGGTATTGTAACACTTATTTCTTATCACCATTACTTAAAAATTGTAGGGAATAATAAGTTATGACCATATATGCAAAATGAAAGTTGAAATATTCACGGAACGAAAATTTTAATTTGCTCCATTACGTTGAATGGGACCGATTCGTAACCCTAAATGGAGCACAAGCGGAATGAGGGTTACGTTATCGTATCTATAGGAATCGTACCTACAAACTTCTGTAGATGAGAATTAAACTACCATGCTGCAATCCCCTTAGTAAGCAGGAACCACGTGGTAATGTATCAAACATGAAATCTTAGATATCTATTTTAGTGCGAAAGGCGCGTTTCTGGAATAACCATACATCGGGTATACTCATAATTCTAACATGACCTCCTTCTTTCGCTTTGTTAACAAACGAGCGAGTTATCCATTCGGTATAATATGCCGATAGATGGCGCAGCATTATTCGATAAATTGTGTGCGACATTTTCCACAATCGTAAATATAAATTACCGTCTTCCAATCTAAGTATACTACCGTATTTGTACTCTTAGACATATCAGAATCGAAATAAATCATGTAAGCCAGAATGTGTTTTGAGTTTTAACATGGATTGGCGGATATTAATAAAATTTATCCGTCGCTTCTGGCTCGGGATAAAATACCAATATCCGCCAATCCATGTTAAAACTCCCAACACATTCTAGCTTCCATGGTTTATTTCTTAAATAAACGATTGTAAAGCCAAATAATGTTTAACATCTTTGAGAGCAAGAAAACCAAAGGGTCCATAACCCTAAATAAGGTAGCAAACAATATGTTGTCAGTTATATGATATAAAAACAAAGGGCCCCGAGGAAACCGAGGGTATGAAAATAGGACTAGTTTCTCCGGTGCGTTACAACCCGTCCGAAAGGTGCATCCTCCAGATGAGTCCGATTTAAATGAGTTCTTCCAACTGGTGTTCTATTTATTGATTGCTGGTTATAATTCAAACAGTTCGAATCCCACCCAGACGAGGTGTACTCGATACAACATTATGTGATTAAGTTTATCAGTGACTTACGGCAGGTCGGTTGTTGTGTTCCGGGTACTCCGTTTTCCTCTACCAATAAAACTTACCTTCACGATACAACTGAAATATTGTTGAAAGTGGCGTTCAACACCATAGACCAACCATTAATTCAAACAAAGGTACAATGATCATAATTGACGATATCTTCTGGTTTAAGTCTGGATGCACTTGATTACAAACTAAAAACGTAAATGGCCTGAGATCCACTCGATTATATAAGTTTGTAATCAAGTTCATATCAGGCCATTTAGTTTGGCAAAAAGAATTATCCTCTCGTGTAAACCTGCAATAAAAATAAGAAAATGTCTTACTCTTTGTGTTTAACTAAACAAATAGTCTATATAAATTGTATACGCTTAGTTGTGATGTTATTGTTGGAAAATTGCTGGTGCATTGAATTGTGTAATACTTTTGTCACGACATCCATTACAAGGCCCTATGGAATGTCATTTGATAAAATCAGGATCGAATGTAAACCTTTTGTGAATGTACTATTAATAGCGATGTTTGTATATGCTTAATGTCCTACTTAGGCAGTCGTAGCACGTGATCATATGGTAATTGTATTAACAACTACCTATGTAATCAGTACCTATCACCACTGATGTTGTGAGTTCAAATCTCGATCAGGGCGAGATGTTCAACATTGTGTGATAATGTTTGTCAATGACTTGCGACAGGTCGGTGGTTTTCTCCGGGTCCTCCGGTTTCCTCCACAGATGAAACCGACTGCCATATATAATTGAAATATTATTGAGAGTGGCGTTAAACACCATAAAGCAAATGAATGTGCTATGATCAGTGATTTTGTAATTTTATATGTTAAACGTCCTATATAGGCAGTAGATAACAATGAATGTGCAAACCTCGAATTTGGACGAAACTACAAAAACCATATCTACAATAGAGATGGAACACATCAACTTCATAATATGGTTTAAGTTCAATATTATATAATCTTGAATCTTTACTTTTTTTAATTACGGATAAATGTAAACTCTTCCTTGTCAACATGGGACAACTTTCTATTGGTCCAATTTAAATGTAAAACACACCTTCATTGTTTGTAATTAACCAATAGAAATCCGTTTAAAACGACATTATATGATGGCATGACTTTAAATTGTTGAAAAGTTATGAAAGCATCGGGTTTTTTTTTTGTTCTCGTTTTTGTTCTTTTTCAACTACAACTACAACTTCAACCTAAGCACCCTATGGCAACTCAACATATGAAACCCCGTCATTTAAAAATTGTAGAGTTAAAAAAGCAAATCAGGCATACAATACCCTTTTTACAATTTAAGCCACAGTCTATAATGATTTCATACAATGAACATTTAGTTTCAATAGTATTTAGATATAATAATCTATCTACATTTTGTATTCACTTTGAGCATAAAGCATGCTTTGACATCTTGGTTTTGTGGGTGGATGGGTGGGTTATGGTTGTTACACAGTCACTTGAAGTTTCAAAAATAAGGGGGGGGAATAAGAAAAAATAATCTTATTTTCCCCCTTTAGTTTTGAAACTTCAAGTGACTGTGTTTGTTATCATAGAAATTTCAGTTATTTTTCTTGACTGAAGTTCGTTTAGGGTATGTGTTGCTCCATTTTTTTTTTGGGTCTTTTGTCACTGCTGTATTTATTGGCCGGTGAAGGCGTGGGAGCGGCAAACTCATGGGCTGCCCGGGCGGTACACACTCTAGCTGCGTGCTGATATTTGCTTTTAAAAAATTTATCCATCATTAAAATGAAAATAATTCAAAAACACATACTAGTATAAGTTTATACTAGATTTAAAGTGTTTGCAAAAAGATGACAATATGTATGATTATTAAACATGCAATAATTGGTAATTCAATACACATATGGTGATTTACATCTGTATGACCTCATCACTTTACTCGGAGTGGAAGTTTGTGTCCATATAATAAATTAGTCAGAGATTCCTTCTGCCGTCGGTTTTTTGTTCGACTTGCTGGAACAGGTTTGTTCGACTTGTTGGAGTCGGTTTGTTCGACTTGCTGGAGCCACGGCTCCAGCAAGTCGAACAAAAAGCCGTCGGACGGCAGAGGAATCTCGGACTAATAATAAATGTAACCCTAACGCCTTTTGTTGAAGTGCCAGTCCCAAACCAAGAAAAGTGAGCAGTCATGTTGATGGTCTCATTTCCCCCTGTTTATTGATTTCTTCGATTGAATTTTGGAACTTTTAACTTTTGTATTTTTAGACACTTTCAACAATACTTCAGCTATATCGCGGCGGTCGGTTTTATTGGTGGGAGAGTACCCGGAGAAAACAACTGACCTGTCACAAGTCACTGACAAACTTTATGACATAATGTTGTATTGATTACATCTCGTCATGATTCGAAATCACAGCTTTAATGGTGATAGGCACGGATTGCAAAGGTAGTTGTAAATCTAACTACCATACGATCACAACCACGACGGTTACTTGCATTTGTTTTTCTTTTTTGGAGCTTTCGTAAGAAGAATAGCAATGAAACTAGGGTTTATATCAAGCAAGTTCAATGTTTCAGATTTAAAACGCCATAGTATAGAAATAGGAGCATTTTTCGTTGTTGAGGGACATTACTCTTTAGAAGGGGTAGTCCACTATCCGTGTGTGGGGTTAATTAAATACATCATTCCAACATTTGTAAATGAGAGCAAAATACATACCTATATATAATTATATAGATATGAAAATATACAGTCCGACAAAAGTTAAGCACCACCTGACTTGTTTCAATAATATATTTTCAATAATGAACTTATTTCAAATCGGTTTGCTGTTTTCGTTACCTGTACACACATATTTACTTACTATGTGTATATGACAGGGTGTGTAAATTGCCACGTGTACTTTTCAACATTTGTGTTTGTGAACGAAAGCTGATTTTTTTTTGTGTGTAGAGTTTTAAGTTTCATTTTCTATTGGTTTGGTATGGTGCGGTGAAAATTAACCATACCAGAAAGGTGGCACGCTGTTGGCATGCATAACGGTGGTTTTAGCCATAGAAGGGTGGCAGACCACTTCAGGGTTAACCATTCCATCATTGTACGACTGATGCAGCGTTTTCGTCAAACGGGGAATGTTACTGATCGTCCACGTGCAGGTAGACCTCGCAAAACAACGCCGAGAGAGGACCGGCTCATATCCAGACGGGCGCGACAACGGCCATTCAGTACAGCTGGTGCACTTCGTGGTAATTTATCGTTTGGAGGCCACATTAGCACACGCACTGTAATCAGACGCCTCCACCATCAGGGAATGCGAGCACGACGACCCATAAAACGTCCACAGTTGACATTACGTCATCGCCATGCTCGATTTGACTGGTCACATAATCATTTGGGGTGGACTATTCGCACATGGAGACGGGTCCACTGGTCTGATGAAAGTTGTTCTTTGTTACGCCCTACCGACGGTCGTGCAAGGGTTTGGCGCCAACGAAACACTTCATTTCAGGACAACCACATTTTGGGCACAACTGCTTTTGGGGGTGCGGGTGTAACTGCCTGGGGTTGTTTTTCCTTTGACTGTAAGTTGGACTTGTACGTTCTTGATGGTAATCTGACAGGCCAAAAATACCGTGACAATGTGCTCGCTCCACGCGTAGTCCATCATTTCGACAATCATGCGTTGGCTGACAGGCCAATGTTCATGGACGACAACGCTAGGCCACATAGAGCCCGAATTGTACAACATTTTTACAGCAAGAGACTGTTCAGACAATTCCATGGCCTGCGATGTCGCTAGACATGAACCCTATAGAGCATGTATGGGACTTTATTGGCCGAAAAATTAACCAACGCAATCCAAAATGTCAAAATATTGACGAATTAAGAACTGCTATCTTACAGGAGTGGCAACAGTTCCCCCAAGAACGGCTTAGGCGTCTTGTGCGAAGCATGACGAGGCGTGTTACAGAACTTCACAATAAACGTGGTGGATATACTCGTTATTGATTTTTATGCCTTACACATACGCACAATAGATGCATTTAAAAGTTCTTAAAATCTGAAGACTCTGCATTTTAATGCAATGTTTAAAAACGTCCATCAAAGACAAACTGGTTTTACGTTTTTCCAGCGCTTGTTTTGAACCCCATTTTTGCCACGTCATAGTTACGTCTTTCATGATGATAAATACTTCGTAGATTGGTAATTTTAGAGCCCTTGGTGTAGTCTTTTAAGAAGTGTAACAAAAATGGTGATATCTGTTTTATTGTTATAACAGTATTGATGTAAAAAAATATATAGGGTGGTGCTTAACTTTTGTCGGAGTGTATATATATGATATACTGTTCACTTAACGTTAATCAACAATCATGTCAATAACGTTTCATCTGGTAACAAAATCAATTTTATATAAATGACACTATCTTTCCCGCTCAGGGGACCGTCGTGGTCGTGATTGTATTTTATACTGCAATCGTTCTATTTGAGCAGTCAAAATGCGTTGACAGTATATTTACAAGTGATAAACGGTCACTGACCGTTTATAATAATCTTTATTGCATATAAAACCCTTTTGGGTATAGCAATACAAACGTAAACTAACATTAAACAAACAATGTATATATACATGTATAAACAAAAACAACTACCACCGCTTGATAAAAAAACAATATTATGTTTTATATGCTCTGACCAACGTGAACCTCATATTCGCGCTTCTAATGATCGCTTTATAAAGTTACAAACACTGGACAAAATTTCTTTATCAGGATTAAGAATAATTTTTAACTTTTCAAGGGAATCTAGTTGATTAAAGTGAGGATATTTTGTTTTTATAAAATCAATAAAGGCAGGTCTAATATTATCAGTAACTTTACAATCAAAGAAAAAGTGGAATTCGTCATCTAATGTTTTACAAAATTTACAATGTCTTTGATTTCGTGGAATATTTTTGTAACGGCCTAGTTCTATTTCTAAGGTATGATCACTTAAACGAAATTTTGTCAACAACTGACGATTTTTGAAATTTCTTTCCCTTTTAAATATTCTTCTAGTTTAATATCAGATTTTAGTTTACTGTATAAGAAAAGTTTTGAAGAGTCATTAATCAAAGAAGGTTTTTCTGTAAATTGTTTTTCATAATGTTCATAAACAGATTTTTTAAATATTTTTTTAATAGAGATTTTAGCAATTTTAAATGGCCTACTGAAAACTTCAAAATCACTTTTATCTATTTCAAATTCAGTAAATATTTCTTTTGCAAAGGTGTACCATGTGAATATGCCATTATCATGCATAGATTTATTTAGATCGAATGCCTCTTTTATCAGAGGATTTATCTTATCAGAATGAATGTTAGAAATCAGTTGGGGCCTCTTGGGGGTAACTAACTTTTTAAATAATTTGAATATTGGAAGTTATATCCATTAATGTCACTAATGATTGCAGTATAAAGACAATAACAGTGCATTGACTTGACATAAAATTCGATATACGTATTCGGCACGAATCTGGGAAAATGCTCGAGAAACCCTCGCATTTTCCCCGATTCTAAGCCTCATTCGTATATCGATTTTATGTCAAGTCAATGCACTGTTATTGTCTATGTAGTTGGATTAACAGCTACCTATGCAAGCAGTGCATATCGCTACTAACGTGGGGAATAAAACTGACCGTTACGATGTAACTTAAATATTGTTGAAAGTGGCGTTAAACACCATAACCATAGCACCCCATTGTATACAGATATAGATAGCTCGTCTATTTCAATTATGTGGGAGGGGGTTGTTTTATTTTTGTAAATCTTACAATGTATATGGTTTTTAATTTTGCATATACCGAATCGCATATTGATTGATTGATTGATTATTGATTTATATTGTAACGACAAATGAGCCATGTTTCAACTACATTTATTAAAGGAACATAATAAGAAGTTGTGTATATAATTAGTCCCCGCATGCAAACTGTGGACACTCATTTAAAAGTGTTTTTCACCATGACGAAGAAACTAGATTATATAAATACTATGCAATAATTAAGGGTTGGTAAAAGTGAAAGGGACCAATATTATTTCCTTAAAATTCATACAATAGACAGCAAAAAAAAAGTTGTTTGAATTTGTGACTGATTTCATATTTTATTTTCAGGAATGTTTGTAGTGCCTGGGTGTGTAGTTGGAGATGGGAACGACGATGTGCTTATTATACATGGTTTTCGTGAGTATACATCGCAATTTGGAATTTACAGAATATCTGAATACTTGCCAACGTCAGTTTACCAATTTACTGTCGTAAATAGTAGATCTATTCAATTTGATATATAAACGTTAGAGAATACCGAAGGGTCAGTCAAAAATAGACAATCCACAGAAACTGTCAACATAGGTTACACAAGATGAAGAAAAACACAGCACAATATGTGTTGGAGACCACTATACGCAAAACAAACACACACACAAAAAACAGAAATAAGACATGAACCCTCCTACAAACAAATGAAGGTAAAGAACGAACCAAGCATCGTTTTTATACAGAAATCGTAACGGACATCAAACACGAAACTGAGAACGTAAAGACACATAATAGGACAAAAAGAAAACCCTAAAAAGATGAGCAATAAAAAAGAGGGGTAAGCAATTCCTGCTTCTTATAAGACATTCGAGGAGTTACTCGTATATACAGTTAAGTCCTATAAAAGTCTTGGCAGTGATATTGTAATTCAAGAGTGTTTTTGTTTATATATTAATGTACACAATTGCTTAATCAGGTATATACTTTTAGCAATCATTTCCACAAATCACTTTTTGTAAACAACGTCCTGTGAAATCAGCCAACTTGGATTTCTCATCCAGAGAAAAAAATGAATGCCACTATTTATGTAACGTTTAATTAATTAATTAAATAAATCTACAATGTGCATCTAGGTCAGAGAATTATATAATATTAGTTTCATATTCTCATCTGATCCTATGTTGAAGACAAGTCCTAGATGGCAGCCATCTTGGATTTCCGACAAACACAACAATAACACACATTTTAAATATGTCCTGCAGTGGTTGCCATCTTGGATGTCTGATCGACAAAAAAATAAAAGTTTGTACCGGACCATCCAACAATTATCCATATATAACTTTGGTCAAGCATAATTTGCTATGAAATGGTTTAGTGGTTTCAGATAAGAAAAGGTTAAATACTTGTCCATATAAGGGACACAAAAATACTGGGGCTTGGGAGCCGTGTGTGAGAGGGGGTATAAGTGGAAGCATGTGCCTATGTTTTAATCGACTGAGTAGATGTTGCTGATATTCGTCAGACAATTTATGTAATTTATGTAATTTCTTTCTAAAGTTGGAATTGCTAAGATTAAAGTTGACCTTTTGAAAAATCAAAAAAAAAAATCGCCCCAGCTACGCTTCCATAGATTTCTGATTTTTTTTTTTTTTTTTTTTGTATTGCTTTGATTGAAATGGTCCCATAAAATCGGGAATGCTCCATAGCTCTTAACCAATTATATGCTGCATGTATAGAGAGGCTGATCCATTGTACAGTACATGGTCTCACTTGCTTTTTTCTTGAGGATTGTTATTATACTTACAGGTACTTACAGGTCCTCTTCTGAACGCTGGTCGTTGACCACTTTCAGTGACTTTGCTCAGATCTTCATCACTCTTTATTTCTGTTTCGGTTGTAAGGTTGGCTTCATAGCTCACCTGGCCATAGGTCATGTAAACTTTTGTCATGCCTAGGCGTCCGTCGTCCGTCCGTTAGCTTTTCACATTTAAATCTTCTTCTCTGAAACCACAGAACAGATGTTAACCAAACTTGCCTGAAATGTTCATTGGATAGTCCCCTACCAGATTTGTGTTTTTGGTGCTGATTTGAAATTCAACATGGCTGCCAGGGTCCATAATGTGTTTCCATTGGCTGAAATTTTTAAGAAAATCTTCTTGTCAGTGAGAAACCACCATGCCAATTAAATTGCTACTTTGCAGGAATGATCATCGGGTGGTCCTGTACTTAACTTGTGAATCGTTTGCCGATCGGAAATTCAAGATGGCCGCCATGACTTGACTTAGTTTAACATTGGACCCTATGGGAATTTCACATTTTCATCTTTTCTTTCTGAACCCACAAAACAGATTTGAACCAAACGTGGCAGAAATGTTCATTGGATGGTCATATACAAGATTTTTGTTTTTGGCGCTGATTGGAAATTCAACATGGCTGCCAGGGCCCATAATGTATTCTCATTGGCTGAAATTTAAAAAAAATCTTCTTGTTAGAAGCCACTAAGCCAATTGAATTGTGACTTTGCAGGAATGATCATTGGGTGGTCCTGTACTAAACTTGTGAATCCTTTGCTGATCGGAAATTCAAGATGGCCGCCATGACTCGACTTAGTTTTAACATAGGACCCTATGGAAAAAATGTTTAAAAGTCTTCTCCTCTGAGACCAGTATGTCAATTTAAAGCAAGCATGGTATGAATGGTCCTTAGGTGTCAACTTTCAAAATTATGTCCTGTGACCCCGACCTCCATCCTATGCAAGATCTCAGACGGGTAAAAGTACCAGGAACCGGTCCACTTTGAAATCCCT
>MJUT01011508.1:72191-84487 GCA_002080005.1 Gigantidas platifrons
TATTTAAAACGATATATTTTAGCAAATATTATCATTGTTCTTCTTTTCCCAATCGCTGCGATTTGCAGATCGACATGAAGAGAAGAAACCATAATCTACGTTTTAAGACATTAAGTGTTATTTATTTGAAAATCTGGATTTAATAATCATTTACCGTACTTTATTACAACATTTGTTTATTCAAAACGATATATTTTAGCAAATATTGTCATTACTCTTCTTTTCCCAATCGCGGCGATTTGCAGATGGACATGAAGAGAAGACGCCATAAATATTTTATAAATGAAATTATATTTTGTCAATGTCAAATTTGTGCTTGAATTTTGGAAAACAACTTAACTATTTCAAACGTTTGTGTGATCCGTCTTCCAAGCGCTTTAAACAACGTAGTTTTATAAGTAATTTTCAAGCGCATGTTTGACACAGTTGTAAATGGCGTATCATAAAGAACAGAAACAAACAGGGACAATAACGGCTTTCCAACTCTTCGTGATACATACCGGTCTCTATTATTTTTACTAGCCCAAGCGGACAAGTACCTAGGAGATATGTGTTGTCCGTGGGGAAAATTACTAGTCTCGGACTAGCGGACAATCGTTAATTTCGAACCCTGCGATATAACTAAAATATTGTTGAAAGTGACGTTAAGCATATGATAAACATAAACCTCTTTTACGTGCTGATACAGTTGTTAATTTGATTTTATCCAGCAGAACATTTTATATTTCAAATGAAGAACAATGCATTCTACATATTAGGACGTGATGCATCTAAATACTACCCATTGATCCACTGCAATGGTTTACCAAACATACTACGGATAGGGATTGATAGAAGTTATTGTAACTTGTTTCTCAATCCTATTGATTACTTCTGATTATGTAATGTATATATGTTGAATATTGTAATGTTATATTGAATTAAGCAATGAACTTCAAGTACAGTATAACCCGAGTATAAACAATAATGTGAGACTTGCTTTCTGGTTGTAATAGCTATGTTTATATGCTCAAAGTATTCCAGTTCATAACATAACCAGCACATTCTCAACACGAAGATGCATTGCTTTCCTGCAGTGATTGTTTTGCTTCTTGTTTTAATAAGTGTAGTGATAATTTTCCAACAGAAAATTATACATTTAATTGTCATTGAAATTAAAAATTAATTTAAAATTAATTTGCGTATTATGACCATACGCAAACATCGTACAAATATTGCCTTTATTTCACTGTAGATAATTTCAATTAATAATTATATTATTGTCATAGAAATGAAAAATTAACTCAAAATTAATTTGCGTATTATAAAAAAAAATGTTTTTTCTTTCATTATGTGATTTCTATACACATAATGCAACAAAAAAACATTTTTGCAATTATTTCACTGTATTATTACACCTCATAGATATAAGAGTGTCTGTGATTAGTTAAAAAACGTCACATGTCAGGAAGACAAAACTTCATGTATCCCTAGATCGCGTGCTCCGGGGAATTAAATATCATGTATCCCGCTGCCGTGTGCCACCATGTCGACTCTCACAAGAAGTACACAAAGAGTCGTCGCCCTACGCGTTTCTATCGGTACAAAAATGGCATGTCGTGGAATGTTTAGTTTCAATCCTCATTTTTCGGATAACTGCAATGTAACCATCAACATAAACAACTACACAAATTGAATAAAATGTTAAATTAGTTTAAACAAATGGTTTGTTGTTGTGTGTGTAATTTCGGTATAATAAACAAAGTATGGCCCTTGTTGTAGGGAGATATGAAGCTTTCCTTACCCTCAAAAGTCATATTTCTCGAGGGCTTCGCCCTCGAGAAATATGACTTCTTCGGGTAAACAAACCTTCATATATCTCCCTACAACAAGGGCCATAAATGTATATTATACCTCATAGATATAAGAGTGTCTGTGATTAGTTAAAAAACGTTACATGTCAGGAAGACAAAACTTCATGTATCCCTAGACCGCGTGCTCCGGGGAAATAAATAGCATGTATCCCGCTACCGTGTGCATGCATGGCGACCCTCACAGGAAGTGCACAAAGAGGTGTCGGTCTTCGCGTTTCTATTGTAAACAAAATGGCAAATGAATAAAATGTTAAATTAGTTTAAAAATGTTTTGTTTAACATTTAATAATCTGAACAAGGAAGTTTGCATTTTTATCAGATCTTATGTATTTAACATACATCTTAATGTGCAATTTAATCGGTGTATATTTCACAAAGAAATCCCTGATTAAATTGTGCATTAAGATGCATGTTAAATAGATAAGATCTGCTAAAAATACAAACTTTCTTGTTCAATACTGAAATCAGATTAATAATGATATTTAATTGGGATAATAGTGAGGGTCATGATGTACATATATATATATATATACAGTCCGACAAAAGTTAAGCACCACCTGACTTGTTTCAATAATATCTTTTCTAATAATGAACTTATTTCAAATCGGTTTGCTGTTTTCGTTACCTGTACTTACCTGTAAAACAGGTTATTGATCGATTTTTATTTATGTGTATATGACAGGGTGTGTAAAGTGCCATGTGTATATTTGTGTTTGCGAACGAAAGCTGATTTATTTGTGTAGAGTTTTAAGTTTCATTTTCTATTGGTTTGGTATGGTGCGTCGAAAATTAACCATACCAGAAAGGTGGCAAGCTGTTGGCATGCATAACGGTGGTTTTAGCCATAGAAGCGTGGCAGATCACTTCAGGGTTAACCATTCCATCATTGTACGACTGATGCAGCGTTTTCGTCAAACGGGGAATGTTACTGAACGTCCACGTGCAGGTAGACCTCGCAAAACGACGCCGAGAGAGGACCGGCTCATATCCAGACGGCCGCGGCAACGGCCGTTCAGTACAGCTGGTGCACTTCGTGGTAATTTAGCGTTTGCAGGCCACATTAGCACACGCACTGTAATCAGACGCCTCCACCATCAGGGAATGCGAGCGCGACAACCCATAAAACGTCCACAGTTGACATTACGTCATCGCCATGCTCGATTTGACTGGTCACATGATCATTTGGGGTGGACTATTCGCACATGGAGACGGGTCCACTGGTCTGATGAAAGTCGTTTTTTGTTACGCCCTACCGACGGTTGTGCAAGGGTTTGGCGCTAACGAAACACTTCATTTCAGGACAACCACATTTTGGGCACAACTGCTTTTGGGGGTGGGGGTGTAACTGTCTGGGGTTGGTTTTCCTTTGACTGTAAGTAGGACTTGTACGTTCTTGATGGTAATCTGACAGGCCAAAAATACCATGACAATGTGCTCGCTCCACGCGTAGTCCCCCATTTCGACAATCTTGCGTTGGCTGACAGGCCAATGTTCATGGATTACAACGCTAGGCCACATAGAGCCCGAATTGTACAACACTTTTTACAGCAAGAGGCTGTTCAGACAATTCCATGGCCTGCGATCTCGCCAGACATGAACCCTATAGAGCATGTATGGGACTTTTTGGCCCAAAAATTAACCAACGCAATCCAAAATGTCAAAATATTGCTTACAGGAGTGGCAACAGTTCTCTCAAGAACGGCTTAGGCGTCTTGTGCGAAGCATGACGAGGCGTGTTACAGAACTTCACAATAAGCGCGGTGGATATACTCGTTATTGATTTTTATGCCTTACACATACGCACAATAGATGCATTTAAAAGTTTTTAAAATCTGAAGACTCTGCATTTTAATGCAATGTTAAAAACTTCCATCAAAGACAAACTGGGTTTACGTTTTTCCAGGCCTGTTTTGAACCCCATTTTTGCCACGTCATAGTCACGTCTTTCAGGATGATAAATACTTCGTAGATTGGTAATTTTAGAGCCCTTGATGTAGTCTTTTAAGAAGTGTAAGAAAAATGGTGATATCTATTTTATTGTTTTAACAGTATTGATGTAAAAAAATATATCGATAAAAATATAGGGTGGTGCTTAACTTTTGCCGGAGTGTATATATTGTAATGTGACATTGAATGTCACTTATAGCTTTTAGAGAATTGGCTGAATACGACGACTTATATAAAAATCCTTTGTATCGATAAATCGAGCCATTTTATACATTTAACTATAATTTTAAACACTTTACCATATACAAAATCACGTTTTTTGTGCATCCATAGATTCGCCTATATTAAGATTTTATATATATTAATTTATATTGTCAAATATTGCAAAAAGCGACATTGTAAACAAATCAGATAAGGACAAGATAAAAATATCGTTTGTTTGTCCTCGCCCGACCGACCCACTAAAACCCTGCCGACTGAAAAGTTTTTATTCCGTCTTTTTCGTTACCTTTTTTTAATTTTTTTTTTATCAATTCCGGAAACCGGTCCCGATCCGATTCTCCCTTTATGCAGACCGGAAGTATTTGAAATTTTCAGATATCGTATTTGTGTTAGGATATGAACTAAAATACCGAAAGGTTACGATTAAGAAATAGCGTCTACAATCTATCTCCCCTGTCTACATGTGACAAAAAGAGATCAAACAGCGGCGGAACATTCACGATTTTTCCGTCGATGGTTGATAAATGCGGAAAAGATAACATAGCCGTTTGTAAAAACAGACTGATTGAGTATGACCATGACGAGACGTGGAGCGTAGTTTTGAACGATCTACTTGATGGACAAATCCTTGACATGCATAAAGCTGACAGTCACGATTTGTTAATGTTTATCTGATAAAATAATAGTAATTGTAACATTCACAACTGATATGGAGGAACCTATTTGTTTAGTTAGAATTTGAAAAAAATTGTAATTTGTTGTTTTTACGCCAATTATGATGCATAGTGACACAGAAGTTGGATTGATAAGCTTGTCAGCTAGAAAAGCAACAACCACAACACTGCGGTGTGTGCTAAAGACTTAGAGTTTGACAAGACTTTGCAATTTGTTGCAAACCAACAACCACAACACGGCTATCTGTCTTTCATGTTTTAATGAACACTAAAAATGTTGCTAACAAATTCAAGGATAAAACGCGTATTTTGCATGAAACAAAAGTATCCTTTAGGATAAGGGGAACCTTTTCCCATCTATCTCCTCTTTGCTTTTTGTTTTGGCATTTTGACCTGGGTTCTAGGAAGGGGAAATTCACTAAAGAAAGGAAAATCTTTCCACTTTTTAGGTGTGTAGTTCCAAATTTGTGACTCTCCCTTAATTTCCAAGTCTGTGAAATTGTGTCCTTTAAGAAGAGTTTAAAGATACCAAAGAGGTAATTAGAATCCGTAAATCGAAGGACAGACAACACATTGCAGAAAACTAAAGATCGAGCAACACAAATCCCACTAAAAACCGGGTGGGGTTATCTCAGTTGCCATGGAACGGTAAGTGAGTCCCTGCCCCACTAGTGGCACATGTCGTGTTACTTTAGTTACAAAGCCGGTGATAAGTCATGAATTATGAAAGGACCGGGATGTGCTTACGATAAGTGGAACATATCAATGGTCATTTATTACTCAGATATTCCTTAACTGTTAACCAAGTCATGGTGGCGACCGTAAAACTTTCAAAGTGAAGACTTCAACTTAACCAATATGAACCCTTGTTTCAGTAGCTTTCTTGTTAGCAGAAACTTTCTATTCAGGAAATTCTGATAGGAACCACAAAAGAAACAAGAGGTCCATAGAGTATAAATTATCTATTGTTCATTTGTTTTTGATGAGGATTTTTTAATGCTTTCCTTAAGAAAATCCCTTTGCAGAAACTTGCATAGCGTCATTATATAAATATTGCCGTTTTTGACATAAAAGGGGTCAAAAGGGGGAATTAAAAAAACGAACTTTTAAAATTTTCATCCAATTTTAATGCTTTTTTTGCAAAGTGTTCATCATTTTTTTTTAACTATTTAATTTCAAAAAGGGGTCTCAAATTCCACATGTCGCATTTTTGAAAGATTTACAGTAATTTTATTTTTCTTCTAATTTTGACGTGATTTTGTTGTCGTTGAATGAATTGCATTGAGATCTTACGGCAGTGTGTCGACGGATTTCCTCTATCTTTTACGGTTTCCGAGATAAACTTGACCAAAAGAGACCGAAAAGTGCAAATTTCCAAAATTTTAAAGGTTTTATTTTCATTCAATTTGAAAGTAGTTTTTTCAAAGTGTTCATCTTAAAGTGTTATTAATGGGCCATAAAAATGGTCCATTTCATTCCAAAAGGGGACACAAAGATCGTAATTTTGCTTATTTGATAGTTATATGTAATTTTTATTTTTTTATCCAATTTTGATGGTTTTTTGTTGTTGTTGAATAGATTGTGTTAAGTGCTTTCGGTAATATGTCCCTCTGTCTCACTGAACAACGGCCCTCTTTTTTTAAATTGAAATCCTACTTTAATGGGTTACAATTGAAGATAGGATCCTATGTAAAAATGAATATAATATTTGTTCTTAAAATCTAGACTTTATTGAACATTGAACACAAACTTGAATATGAATAATCAGGTAAGCCTCTAGTGTTTTCAGCTTATCTATCACATCGCTTTCATGGAAGGACATAATCATTACAGAAATCAATGTTAGTGCCAAGTTATTGGCTTAAGACAGTATTATTCTGAAATGGAGTCCAAGAAAGGGTTGTTTAGAGACATAATGCGCTATGACAGCATGCATGCATAATGTTTATGACAAATTGACAATGTCAAAAAAATTATACACCTTGAACGGAGGCCCCCAGATGATGAGGCCCTAGGCATCAGTCTATCAAGGCTATAGGTAAATCCTCCACTGCTATGATATGAGGTGCAACTGTTATGTATGTGTTCTATATAGCGAATATGTCCTAAATACAATAATGTTTCTATTTCTCAGCAATCTGTAACCCCCCGTGCTACTCTGGTCGAGGAACTTGTGCAACTCCTAACAATTGTACCTGTAATAATCCATATACAGGTCAAATATGCGATGGAAGTAAGTACACATAAACATTTTTTTCACGGAAAAAAAACTAGTTCCAATCTCATATGTTAGCATCTGATATGAATAATATTTGTATGTTTGTATAAATGTACTGTTATGACAAAGAATGTTTGTTTGATGGTGTTTAACGCCACTTTCAACAATATTTCGATTATATCGTTGGCGTTCAGTTTTATTGGTGGAGGAAACCTGAGGACCCGGAGAAAAGCACCGACCTGTCGTAAGTCACTGACAAACTTTATCACATAATGTTGTACACATCGCCCTGATCGAGATTCAAACTCACAACATCAGTGGTGATAGGCACTGATTGCATAGGTAGTTGTAGATCCAACTACCATACGATCACGGCCACGAATGTACTGTTATGACAAAAAATGTATTTGTATCTTTTTATAAATATACTATTATGACAAAGAAAATTGACACATACATGGTTTTGGAACATCAGAAAAATAAATGGAGAAAGCTCGATAAATTTTAGGACGCGGTCATGTGACCTTTTGTGTGAATATCATCTTTAGCGCTTCATTACTCAAAACAAGAAAAAAAACAATGTCTGAACCCGAGAAGGCTTTTAAATTGAGTAAATACATATAAACCTTTCCTCTCAATGTAACCAAACTGTATGACACCTCTATTCGAACTAAACTAATCATATAATATAATATAATATATATTCTAACATAACGTCCTTCTTTCGCTTTGTAAACAAACGAGCGATTTATCGATTGAGTATAATCTCATTAGCACATGCGCTGGAGCATGTAACTGACTTTCTCTTCATAAATGTACATGTTGATGAATTATCGTCTGCTCAAATTTGGCGGCATAAATTGTGTGCGACATTGTCCACACACGTAAATATAAATTATCGTCTTCCAATTGAAGTATCCTACCGTATTTGTACTCTTAGACATATCAGAATCGAAATAATTCATGGAAGCCAGAATGTGTTTTGAGTTTTAACATGGGTTGGCAGATATAATGATATTAATAAATTTTATCCCTCGCCTCTGGCTCGCGATAAAATACTAATATCCTCCAACCGATGTTAAAACCCAAAACACATTCTGGCTTTCATGATTTATTTCTTAAATAACTGCTATACACCTTGAAATATATTTAGGAAAGCAAACGTCTCTCATATTCATTTCTTTATTGAAGATTACAAAGCAATTGCAAAATTCAGTAAAATTGTGATTTTTCTGCTTTGTGGTACTATGACAATATTCATAAATCGCCATAACCTAGTATTTATTAACCTTCATGGCAACGGTACCATGAATACATTGTTGACTATCAGAGGTGAAATCATTGGTTAAAATGTTGAATTTTATCTTTTACAGTTTCAACCTGTTCATACTTGGAACCTTGTTACCCTGGTGCATGCAATTCAAAAGCAGAATGCACATGCTCAGAAGGATTTGGAGGGTCGGATTGCCGAGAATGTGAGTATTCAGTGACTTATTTTTACTTTACATGTTTTTTATTCACTGTTATTATGTTGTATATAGGGAGCCCCACATTCTTTAACTTTAACAAATTCACATTAAAATCACCACAATCTAATAACTTAACGTATACTTATGTCTTCTTTAATACCCGTTGTTAGGAGTGGTCGTCAGTGGCCAGTTACAAGGTCAAACTGTCCAAACATATCTATATAGGGAAAGTTTGAAGACAGCAAAGGGGTAATTAGAATCTGTAAATGGAAGGATAGACAATACCATGACCAAAACAAAAGTACAAACAATGATCTACAAAGCATTACACAGAAAATGAGAACCTGCTAAAAACCGGAGGTGAACTTCTGAAGAGTTAGCAGTGACACCCGTCGTCTTACTGTTAAACAACACGAACATCATCTGAAATGGATATCGCGTTACACACCAGTTTACGTAAATAAATACAAATAACATTAATAAAACATTAACTCCCGACAACACAAATGAGAGTAAAGACGAATCGAGCATCGTTTTATGCGGAAATAGTAGCATACATAATTTTTTCTTCATCTGGGGGTAATTATCGTTCCGTAGATATATCATATTTCAACCTTTTATTTAAATATTCTATTATTGTAACATGCTCTTTAATTTAAACATATTTTATTCATAATTAAATTAAATGGATTGTAACTTGCTCTTATCATAAACATAGCTGAAATTCTGTTTACTTGATGCTAATCAACAATAAATCAATCAAGTTATTTTTTACGATACTTGATGGTCAGCTCCATTTAACAACTTAAAGGTTCCACCCGGCAAAACTTGCCTTTTATTTTGTATTGATTAAACATGAGACAATTATTATTTGTTATTATTGTAGTCATGGACGATAAATTTGTGCCAACGATAAACCGATGTAACGCTACCTTCACATATCATAGTTACTCGAAAAATATAGATATTTACTCATATTTCGGAGATGCAACAAATCTGACAGAACCTTTTGTGCTATGGACTAATCAAAGGGATTTTAATATCCTTGAGATGACAATGGAGGCTATATATGATACAGAATACAACATACAACAAGCATTGCCTCCCAAACCTGATTATGTATACAGTATGAAACTGGGAATCATAGACGCTAACGTTATGACTCGACACACTAAAATATCAGGTAAATATGAAGCTAATAAATGTTTACTTTTGAAAGAGTAAAATCGTATATTTTTGGCTCCAAAAAGTCAGCTTTATATGTAATGTTACGGCATCAAACTCACTCATTCAGTTCAGAAAATCAGGACCTGTTGCCATGACAGCTTTTTTTTAAATTCGGAGAAAACAGCAGCTGAAGTTCTATGACATTCTGTCGTACGTGACTTTCTGCATTCTCACAAACTTGGGTACAACTGCTGATGAGTCGCTGTTTTGACACATTTGTCTACACAGATACAAATATTATTCAGACCATCACATGATATTTTGATGACCAAGCTCTACCCACCATCAAAATATCACGAATATTACTTCACTATGATACACTTATTTCTTCTCGTATACTTCTTAAATATTTTCTTGTAGACTCTGATATACAATATGGATTAATCAGTTCATAATATGGGGTTAGAGTTAGGGTTATGGTGTTTAACGCCACTTTCAACAATATTTCAGTTATATCATGGCTGTCAGTTTTATTGGTGGAGGAAACCGGAGTACCTGGAGGAAACCACTGAAAAATGTATCACGTAATGTATCGAGTACGCCTCGTCTGAGTGGGGTTCGAACTCTCAATGTTATTGGTGATAGGCACTAATTACATAGGTAGTTATAAATCAAACTACCATACGATCACAACAACGACCATGACGGTCCCTAGTATATAATATGACACATATTTGAAAGCAGGATGAAATACGCTTTTTTCTCTTATTAGTACAGTCTGTGTCCAAAACATTTTGACAAACTAGCCCAAACAGCATTTCAGAAGAATTTTTCTATTTGATTAAGCTAATATTATGCAATATTTACTAGCCCAATCTAATTTTTATACGCCCGTCTCGAGACGGGCCGTATTATGTGATTGGGTATGGCGGGCGGCGGGCGGGCGGGCAGGCGTCTACACAGGTTTCCGCACAATAACTTTAGTTCTGTATATCGGATCATTACCAAACTTGGCCACATGATTCCCCTGTAGAAGGGGAAGAACCCAATTTATTTTGGGGTCATTAGGTCAAAGGTCAAGGTCACCGTTACTATAAATATAATTTTTGACAACAGGGTCGTTTCCGCAGGATAACTTTAGTTCTGTATATTGGATCTTTACGAAACATGTGGAAGGGGAAAACCCTATTTATATAGATGGGCGTATTTTATGATGCACACATTTCTTGTTACTAGACTGGGGTATAGGGCTAGTGGTTTTTGATGCAGACTGTTAGTAGGTCTTGTTGACATTACTCATATTTGTTCTGTAGGCATTATGCATGTTTTTCTTACTTTTTCACTTTAATGCTTCATTTCAACAGGAAGCGCTCCAATCGAAAAAATGTTCAAATGTAGTCAACCCTCGAAAGATAATCCAATATTGAATGAGGTCATGGTCTGCATGTTAAATGGGACAAATGATATACGAGTGGATTCAGGAGATGTGTAAGTAACAATTTGTTTTTGTAACAGGCAACTAAAATAAGATGTTAGTCAAACGTTATATTGGACATATATAACTATATCTTACTTAGAACTACTCAAAGCCTCTGTGCATAAACATAACCCAAACTGACCAATATGGTTACAAATGTGTACTTCTAAAAATAGTCTTAAGATGACCCCTACAGAGCTCCTATATTAGGTAATATTAGGATAGGTTAACATATAGCTAATTAACATAACTGTGCTTCCTGTAAAGTAACTTAGAGTAAAAAGTTTTCACTAACTAAATCAAGTGAGACTAAAGTTTTCCTCTAAAGAAAATACAATAGTTAACTTCTAATAAAGATAAAGAAAAGTAGTGAATTAATACATTGCTGAAACAAAGAAATTTAGAATAAAACAACAAAGAAATGACAAAATTATTCTGAAATTCAGAAATATAAATACTAAATATGGTGAAAGGGAACTAACTCTGATTAGTATGTGAAATATATCTGTAATAAAGAATAAAAACATAAATTATGGTTGTGGTTATGGTGGTTAACGACACTTTCAACAATATTTTAGTTTTATCAGTTATATTGGTAGAGGAAACCGGAGGACCCGGAGAAAACCACCGACCTGTCGCAAGTCAAGCCTGACAAACTAATAATCTGAAATAGATAATACAATATCAGATGATTTTAATATAAAAAACAACAACACATAAAACCTGATAAAGGCACAATCGAAACTAGGTAACAGTGTGATTGTAAATGAGTCTTCCTGTGAATGATAAATTAAAATGTTTGCCGTAGTGGTCGTATGGTAGTTGGATTTACAACTACCTATGCAATCAGTGCCTATCACCACTAACGTTGTGAGTTCGAACCCCGTTCATGGTTTCCTCTAACAATAAAACTGTCTGCCATGATATAACTGAAATATTGTTGAAAGTGGCGTTAAACACCATAAGCCTAGCCAACCGTATCAAGGACTCTTGCTGGTTGGCCATTGTGTTGTCTGTTCTTCTTCGATATACGGATTCTGGTTATCCCTTTGTTATCTTCAAACTCTTATTGATAATTTACATTCAAATCTCATTACAATGGGAAAAAGAACCTCGTAGAAATCAAATTTAGTGCACACGACACGTTTCTGGAATAACCTTCATCAGGTACGGTCAAAATCTACACGACACGTTTCTGGAATAACCTTTATCAGGTACGGTCAAAATCTACACGACACGTTTCTGGAATAACCTTTATCAGGTACGGTC
>MJUT01011515.1:0-13292 GCA_002080005.1 Gigantidas platifrons
AGTAGATTTTGATGTTGGGAATTGATATCCATGATTTTGGGAGCCATATTATGACTCTTCAGATCATATAATATCTTGTTATTATTATTATTATTATTATTCCTCCTCTTCTCGCCGTGAACTTGTCCGACCAAGACTTATGCTCCAATCTTTACTAAACTTCACAGGAAGGTGGATCCCCATCTCAAGAAGTGCACTCAGATCTTGGAATTTTCAAAATGGCCGCCGTTGCCATGGAAACCGTGAACATATGTCAAAATCTTTGACCTCACTTATATCGGAAACTGCCAGAGGGATTTCCACAAGACTTGGCATATATATTTAGTAGGGTTGGTAGAATATTCTGACCAAAGAAAATCGCGAGCGAATGGTAATGATGAAAATTGCATTCAGTGTCATTTTTATTTTCAAAATGGCCGCCGACAAAATCGGCAAAATTTCAATGTTCTCTGATTTCAATGAAAATTGATATCTAGGGTTATTTTGAAGTGAGGAATTGATTGGTAATGATGAAAATTGCATTCAGGGTCATCGCTCTTTTCAAAATGGTCGCCAACAAAATCGGCAAAATTTCAATGTTCTCTGATTTCAATGAAAATGTATATCTAGGGTTATTTTGAAGTGAGGAATTGATTGGTAATGATGAAAATTGCATTCAGGGTCATTTTTACGATGCCACCGCTTCCAAAATGGCCGCCAACAAAATCGGCAAATTGTTAATGGTCTCCGATTTCAATGAAAATTGATATCTAGGAGTATTTTGAAGTGAGGAATTGGTTGGTAATGATGAAACTTGAATCGATATGCCCGAATTCTGATAGGGGGTTCGTTTGGGGACTTCTGTGTTTGCATCCAAACACAATCAAACCTTGTTATTATTATTATTATGAAGTCCCCAAACAAAGTTTGGGGACTTATTGTTTTTGCACCGTTTCTTATTATTATTATTTTTATTATTATTATTATTCCTCTTCTTATTTTTCTCGCCGTGAACTTGTCCGACCAAATTCTGAGAGACTGATGATCCGATCTTTACTAAACTTCACATGAAGGTTGATTCCCATCTCAAGAGGTGCACTCAGGTCTTGAAATTTTCAAAATGGCCGCCGTTGTCATGGAAACTGTGAACATATGTCAAAATCTTTTACCTCACTTATATCGGAAACCACCGAAGGAATTTCCACAAGACTTGGCATGTATATTAAATAGGGTTGGTAGAATATTCTGACCAAAAAAATACCAAGCACAATCAAAACTTGTTATTATTATTTTTCTCTTCTTCTTCCCCGAATGAACTTGTCCGACCGAATTCTCAGAGACTGATGATCCGATCTTTACTAAACTTTACAGGAAGGCGAATCCCCATCTCAAGAAGTGCAATCAGGTCTTGGAATTTTCAAAATGGCCGCGGTTGCCATGGAAACTGTAACATATGTCAACATCTTTGACCTCACTTATATCGGAAACTGCCAGAGGGATTTCCACAAGATTTGGCATATATGTTAAGTTGGGTTGGTAGAATATTCTGACCCAAAAAAATCGCGAGGGAATGGACGCTATTTTCAAAATGGCCGCCGACAAGATCGGCAAAATTTCAATGTTCTCTGATTTCAAAGAAAATTGATATCTATGGTTATTTTGAAGTGCGGAATTGATTGGTAATGATGAAAATTGCATTCAGGGTCATTTTTACGATGCCACCGTTTCCAAAATGGCAGCCAACAAAATCGGCGAATTGTTAATGGTCTTCGATTTCAATGAAAATTGATATCTATGAGTATTTTGAAGTGAGGAATTGGTTGGTAATGATGAAATTTGCATTCATGCCCTGAATTCTGATATGGGGGTCGTTTGGGGACTTCTGTGTTTGCATCCAAACACAATCAAACCTTGTTATTATTGTTATTATTCTTCTTCCTCTTTCTTTCTTCCGCCAAAAGTTTGTCCGACACATTTCTCGGCGACTGCTGAACGGAAATCAATGAAACTTCACAAGAATGTTAAGCATTATGAGTAGATGTGCAGACTACTCTCGGAATTTTCAAAATGGCCGCCGTTGCCATGGAAACGGCCAAAATGCTAAACAATTGAAAAACACAAAAATGATCATATATAAACTAAACAAACCATTTTCCCTCAAGATAATATAATATTGCTAATCATTGCACGTATGTTCAAGTAACTTGCCCGTAATTTGAAATATATTATCTTTATGAGAATAAAACACATTGTGACGACTGCATGCGTATGATTTCAACATATGCACTTATATTCATAAAAATTAATTTGGCGTTTATTTGAGGAAATAATCAGTAAATAATAAAGACGCGATATAATACTGCGTTATTGAGGAAGAATACTCGATAATGTATACTGTGGTATATAAACTGAAGGATCAATTTAGGATGGGCACACAAGACGAAGACAAACAAAACAAAATACACAGCACAATATGTATTGAATACCACTATACGCAAACAAACACAAATAACGTAAATAAGACATGAGCCCTCCTACAAACAACTGGAGATACAGACGAAACGAACGTCGTTTTTATGCGGAAATCGTAATCGACATCACAACACGGAACTAAGAATATAAACACGCATATTAGGACAGCAAACAAAGTAAAAAGATGAGCAACAAGAATCCCACCACCAAATCGGAGGGGAACTCAGGTGCTCGCGAATGGTAAGCAGTTCCTGCTTCTTATTTATCACCCACCGCGTTACTCATCTATACAGTCAAGTCCGGTCAGAGTCTTGGCAATTATAGAGGAAACATCTAGGTAAAAAGCAGACCTTTGATGAAGCACTTAGTAAGTCTGCCTCATAAGCGTGTAAAACAAATCGGCGAATGCCGGAGCACAATTCGCACCCATTAGAATACCAATCGTGTATTGAATTTGATTTTTGGTCTTTAACGCCACTTTCAGAAATATTTCAGCTATGTCATGGTGACCAGCTTTAGTGGTGGAGGAAGCTGGAGTACCCGGAGAGAACCACCGACCCTTGGCAAGCAACTGGTAAACTTTATCAGTTGCGACAGCGAGTCGAGTGCACCTTTTTTGTAATTTATAAAGCTGGGAGCGAATCCACGCCGTATTAGTGCTAGGCTTATACGAGTTGTTAGATAACACGACATAACTCAATGAGCCACCCATGCCCACAATCGTGTATTGACATGACGCGTATAAACAAAAATGCGTATATTATGTACATTTGTTTTGCCACTATATAACGTCGAGCCAATTAAATGGATGGCCTGTCATACAATAACACACTCCAAATATAAATTTGAAGATACCAAATGGGAAATTAGTACTCGCTACAAACCCGGTGAAAAGTCATGAATGAGGAACGCATGTGATTGTGAATACGTTGTACTACATATCCATGACACATATATTCTGTAGCGGTTAACCAAGTGAGGGTGCTTACCTTTACCTTTTGACATAACCACCAGGCACCCTTGTAAACAGCTTTAGAAGTGATGACTTTAATGTAACCACTAGGCACCCTTGTAAACAGCTTCAGAAATGATGACTTCAACGTAACCACTCGACACCCCTGTAAACAGCTTTAGAGGTGATGACTTCAATGTAACCACTAGGCACCCTTGTAAACAGCTTCAGAAATTATGACTTCAACGTAACCACTCCACACCCCTGTAAACAGCTTTAGAAGTAATGACTTCAACGTAACCACTAGGCACATTTGTTAACAGCTTTATAAAAGATGACTTCAACGTAACCACTAGACACCCTTGTTAACAGCTTTAGAGGTGATGACTTCAGTGTAACCACTCGACACCCTTGTAAACAGCTTTAGAAGTGATGACTTCAATGTAACCACTAGTCACCCTTGTAACCAGCTTTTTTAGAAGTGATGACTTCAACGTAACCTCTATGCACCCTTGTAAACAGCTTTACAAGTGATGACTTCAATGTAACCACTAGACACCCTTGTAAACAGCTTTAGAAGTGATGACCTCAATGCAACCACTAGGCACCCTTGTCAATAGCTTTAGAAGTGGTGACTTCAATGTAACCACTATGCACCCCTGTAAACAGCTTTAGAAGTGGTGATTTCAATGTAACCATTAGGCACCCTTTTGTAAACAGCTTTAAAAGTGATGACCTCAATGTAACCACTAGTCACCCCTGTAAACAGCCTTAGAAGCGATGACTTCAATGTAACCACTAGGCACCCTTGTTAACAGCATTACAAGTGATGACTTCCGTGTAACCACTAGGCACCCTTGTTAACAGCTTTAGAAGTGATGACTTCAATGCAATCACTAGAAACCCTTCTTAACAGTTTTAGAAGTGATGACCTCAATGCAACCACTAGGCACCCTTGTCAATAGCTTTTGAAGTGGTGACTTCAATGTAACCACTAGGCACCCTTGTTAACAGCTTTACAAATGATGATTTCAATGCAACCACTAGACACCCTTCTTAACAGCTTTAGACGTGATGACTTCAATGTAACCACTAGGCACCCTTGCAACCAGCTTTAGAAGTGATGACTTCAATGTAACCACTAGGCACCCCTATAAACCGCTTTAGAAGTGATGACTTCAATGTAACCACTAGGCACCTTTGTTAACAGCTTTAGAAGTGATGACTTCAATGTAACTACTAGGCACCCTTGCTAACAGCTTTAGAAGTGATGACTTCAATGCAACCACTAGGCACCCTTGTAAACAGTACTAGAAGTGGTGATTTCAATGTAACCACTAGGCACCCTTTTGTAAACAGCTTTAAAAGTGATGACTTCAATGTAACTACTAGGCACCCTTGCTAACAGCTTTAGAAGTGATGACTTCAATGCAACCACTAGACACCCTTCTTAACAGCTTTAGAAGTGATGACTTCAATGTAACCAGTAGGCACCCTTTTGTAAACAGCTTTAGAAGTGATGACTTCAATGTAAACACTAGGCACCCTTGTAAACAGTACTAGAAGTGGTGATTTCAATGTAACCATTAGGCACCCTTTTGTAAACAGCTTTAAAAGTGATGACTCCAATGTAACCACTAGGTACCCTTTTGTAAACAGCTTTAGAAGTGATGACTTCAACGTATCCACTAGGCACCCTTTTGTTAACATCTTTTAGAAGTGATGACTTCAATGTAACCACTAGGCACCCTTGTTGACAGCTTTAGAAGCGATGACTTCAATGTAACCACTAGGCACCATTGTAAACAGCTTTAGAAGTGTTGACTTCAATGTAACCACTAGGCACCCTTAAACGACAGTCCGCTATAAAGGAAATCCCAATAGGAAATTAGAGGCTTCCAGGAGCCTGTAATCGCTCACCTGGCTCAACGCTGCTCTCATTAAATCATGTGAAAAAGGTTTGTATGTAAATTAAGTACAGTTAAGGTTGGCTATTGCAGCACCCCTCTTGGATGGAGGGCACTGCTGCTGAACACAATTTTGAAAAGGGGCCATGCAAGGACTCTCCTGGTAGTTCTGGGGCAAATATTGCTCCCCAAATGCTATAATGAACAACTGATAATCATGCCTCAACAGAACTCTCCATTTCAAGTCTGATGATATGTCACAAGCCTATGTTTACATTAAGTTCTATTTTTAGTAACAGTAGTCAATTTGGGGGAAATATCGCTACCTGAATCCTATAATGAACAACTGACATCACATCTCAACAGCATTTTTTATTTTGAGTCTTATGATCTGTTACAAGCCTATGTTTGCATTCAGTTATGTTTTTAGTAACAGCAGCCATCTTGGTTGGGAGCCAATGTCGTCGGACACAATTCTGAAAGCGGACCACATAAGGACCATTCCACCAAGGTTTGGTCAAGATTGGCCAAGCAGTTACAGAGGAGAAATTTTTTAATTCATTTTTTGCTTAATTTTCTATTTTTAGTAACAGCGGCCATCTTGGTTGGCGGCCGGGATCATCGAACACAATTCTGAAAGGGAACAACCAAAGGACCATTCCACTAAAGTTTGGTTCAAATAGGCCCAGTGGCTTCAGAGGAGTTGATTAAAATGTGAAAAGTTAACGGATGTACGGACGACAGACGACGGACGCTCAGTGGTAACAGGTGAGCTAAAGACGGAATATATGTTAAACTACTCCTTGCCATGTAGCTGCAGTTAAAATTTGAGCTCATTTTGACTTATACTAAAGCAGCAATGGACAATTGAAGAAATTTCTATTTTTAGCAACAGTAGCCATCTTGAATGGAAGGCGGGGCTGTCGGACACAATTTTGAAAGGGGCTCACCCAGGAACCATCCCTGCCAGGTTTGGTATAATTTGGTTCAGCGGTTTCAAAGGAGAAGATTTAAATGTGATCTTTTATCAAAGTATGCCTAATTTGCATAATCAGTATACATAGGCTGACAGAAAATTTCACAGAAAAAAACGGAATACAATGCATATGTTAAACTACTCCTTGCCATGTAGCTGCATTTAGAATTTGAACTCATTTTAACTTACACTACAGCAGCAATGGACAATTGAAGAAATTTCTATTTTTTATAACAGCAGCCATCTTGAATGGAGGGCGGGGCTGTCGGACACAATTTTGAAAGGGGCCCACCCAGGAACCATCCCTGCCAGGTTTGGTTTAATTTGGTTCAGCGGTTTCAGAGAAGATTTAAATGTGATCTTTTATCAAAATATGCCTAATTTGCATAATCAGTATAAATCGGCTGAAAGAAAAATTTCACAGAAAAACCCGGAATATATGTTAAACTACTCCTTGCCATGTTGGTGCATTTAAAATTTGAGCTCATTTTGACTTATACTAAAGCAGCAATGGACAATTACAATTTCATCCCCACTTTTTCTATTTTTAGCTTGGCGGCCATCTTGGTTGGAAGTCGGGATCGCCGGACAAAATTTTGGAAGGGTGGCATCCAAGGACCATTCCACCAAAGTTTGGTTCAAATTGGCCCAGTGACTTCAGAGGAGTTAATTAACATGTGAAAAGTTAACGGACGGACTGACGGACGACAGACGACAGATGCTCAGTGGTGACAATAGCTCACCTGATCCTTTGGGTCAGGTGAGCTAAAAAAAAAGCTGTGGAAGGTCGTATCGACTGACAGAAATATATTTCATATGCAGGTGTAGCTTGAATGTTCCTACATATAAATTGAAAGTTCACTATCTTAAAATAGGTTAATGCATATAAACAATAAAGCAATCTTAATCTGTAGTATCTAATGTTAAAATAAAACAAGACTTTACTTTACCAAGTATCTATCACTACTACTTCCACCATAAGTAGCAGCCAGTGCTGCAGGACACACTTCAGAGTACCATGCATTTTTACCAGACTGTACACTTGTAATACCTATTGTATATATACTATTGGTGTAGCCATCTCCGTTACAGTTATCAGACGTCTCTCCATTACCAGCCGCCCACGTGAAGATGACACCTTTACCACCTCTTCCCTACCCAACAAATTATATCATAGTATATATACGTCTCTATTACATGTGTTACTTAACTATCCCTTTCCCTTTGTATGGAGAGGTTGGGGTCGTAGACAACAATATATATTTGACAAACTAATATATGTGAGAGGAATTATGTAGCCTGATATTTCTAATATCTTGATTTGTAGAATGATGTTTAAAACAGGAAATGCACACATGTTCACTGTTCCGTTTGAATGGGAAAATCTTGATTTGTGTAATCCGTAAAATAGCATAATGAACAAAATGTGCATTGTAACTAAGTCGTTCAACAACTTTATCTATTAGAATTTGTTTACGTTTGATTCTTTTTCTTTTATTTTTTGAAACTTTTTACAAGTTTTGTAAATAAACTTTAGAGAAAACTGCAGTGGCAATGAATAATGGACAATCTAGAGACACAGGCAACATTGAACACAAGGACAATCTAGAGACACAGGCAACATTGAACACAAGGACAATCTAGAGACACAGGCAACATTGAGCACAAGGACAATCTAGAGACACAGGCAATATTGAACACAAGGACAATCTAGAGACACAGATAACATTGAACACAAGGACAATCTAGAGACACAGACAACATTGAGCACAAGGACAATCTAGAGACACAGACAACATTGAGCACAAGAAAGCGAACAAGAATAAAGACAAACAAAACATAAAGCACAACACAGAAAATTAAAGAGACGATCAACAATAACCCCCTCATAAATCAGAAGGATGTGAAATCCAGTGCTCGCAAAGGGTAAGTGATGAAATCCAGTGTTCGCAAAGGGTAAGTGATGACATCCAGTGCTCACAAAGGGTAAGTGATGAAATCCAGTGCTCACAAAGGGTAAGTGATGAAATCCAGTGCTCGCAAAGGGTAAGTGATGAAATCCAGTGCTCGCAAAGGGTAAGTGATGAAATCCAGTGCTCACAAAGGGTAAGTGATGAAATCCAGTGCTCGCAAAGGGTAAGTGATCTTATTCATCTTTGAAATTTTCAATTTGTTTGGTGAACGATCGAAGAATTTCTTCAGTGTCCCCAGATGGCCTCCATATTCATAAACGACATATAATATGCTCTATGGTTGCACAAAAACCATGTTTTATTGAAATTCAGGGGATAACAACCATATCACAAGACGACCGCAAAACTTACAAACAAAAAGATTATTTGTATTTATTAAACCAGCGATAGATAGTTCTTTCCTGTATTTATCACTGGGAAATGTCTAATTCCTGTTACAGTACACTCTAATGATTTTAGAATACAAAAGTCATAAAAAGAAGTTGAAATCAGTGGTCCCCTAAAGATGTAATGATAATACTTACAGTTGTAGTCCCTGTTTGTAATGCTGCCTTTGTCATTGTTCCAGGTTCATCAAACCCGTACCCATCAGTGGGCCCCCAACTGTTGGAGTATATATCAACATTACTAATATAATGGGACAACGCCTGTGCTTCTTGTGAATCGGTTAGTGCGGAATCACCAAGAATCCTAACTCCTATGGAAACAGAAATAAACAAAGATATAAAATCAACTTTGTTATACCTATTCCATGACATCGATAAATATATTTAGTAGTTTTTATAAATATATTTGGTAGCTTTTCATAAATATATTTGGTAGCTTTTTATAAATATATTTGGTAGTTTTTATAAATATATTTCGTAGTTTTTATAAATATATTTGGTAGCTTTTTATAAATATGTTTGATAGTTTCTTTAAATGTATTAGGTAGTGTTTATAAATATATTTGGTAGTTTTTCATAAATATATTTGGTAGCTTTTTTTTATAAATATATTGAGTAGCTTTTTATAAATGTATTTGGTAGTTTTTATATTGTATTTGGTAGTGTTTATAAATATATTTGGTAGTGTTTATAAATATATTTGGTAGTTTTCATAAATATATTTGGTAGTGTTTATAAATATATTTGGTAGCTTTTTATAAATGTATTTTGTAGTTTTTATAAATATATTTGAGACCCAGTACACATTCCTAGCACTGATGTTTTCATGTTTCTGTTTAAAATTACAATTTGAATTGAAATGAACGACGTTTGATGATTAATATCGATGTCATGGTTTTTAACCTTGCATCCAAGTGAACTTTAGATTGACCAATGAAACATCCCTTACAAATTGTGATCTGTGCCCGCAAAGATACGAAAGTTCAGATTGCCGTAGAAGAAACGTTAGATCAAGCCATGTCAGATTGGTATAGAGGACAGAGTATCTAACTTAAAATTTTATTCAGATTAAGAAAACCACATAAAGTCAAAATATTTAAAATCAAATTAAGCTAATAACGTTACTAAGACTAGATACATGTATAATACATTAATATGTTTAATTACTGTTAACTAAAATATGTATTCAACATCAGTGAGTATATTCACCTAAAATAGTAGATCGATATGCTACTCCTACCACACAATCGTTGTTATCTCTTTCAGCAGCAATAAATCCTGCTACATTTGTGCCATGACTAAAATAGAAAGATCATGAATGGTCGAATTAATTGTTTTGAGTTTTGTGCTTTCACCTGTTAATCATTATTTTAAACAGAAATGATTAGACTGTGCAATAATAATTCCATAAATAAAGAAAATAGACGCTGTTCCCCCTTAAGGTAAAAGAATGTGCATTACATATAATTTGATAATGATTATCTTTTAAAAAAAAACTAAAATAGACGCGATTTCCCTTAATTTTGACACTATTACAAAAAATGAAACAAATCATATACGACATTTTCACATCAACACCGAGGCAAGTTCAAAATACATATATCGAGATACATAGTGTGTTAGAATGGATTCGAATCTGTCGAATACGCAGTTTTCTGATTGGTTGTGTACAATGATTTTGTCTGTTTCTACGATTTTTCTATCTGGGAATTGTTTTGCCGATATTATATATACATAAATCTGAAAATTTAATCCAACAGTAATAGAATTAGATTTTGAACTCACACCATTGACACACTGCAGCACCAATCGTCTAGCATTATGTCCAGTGTTCTAGACTACTCGGCAACATACGCTACAAAAATAGCTTCAATAGTCGAAGTGTTACTTTGTCTCGTAAGACGAATCTAGGAATTGACATATGGCATGTGTTTAAGCTTGCGTGGATGGTGCATATATATATTTGTATTTTAATATGACAGCAATCTAACAATTTAAATATATTGAGATATAAATAGAATGACGAAGAATTCAGCATACAGTCACTGGAAATACAGTCTTATTATGCCAACGTCGAAGCAAGCGAAAACCATATAATATATCTCATCCAATGGATTTCAAAGTTACTTCAAATACTAGATTACTAGGTTGATAGTTAATACTTGTTTCCCTCTAGAACAGTTATGGAACTACATTTTTGAGCTCAGTATTTGTTTGTTCTCCCTCGACGGAATTTGAACTCACATCAATGATACGCCGCAGCCCCAATCGTTTAATCTTATGTTCAGTGCCCTGTACCAATATATGTATAAGGGCCCGGGTGGCTCAATGAGTTAGGCAGTTGGATTACCTAACAACTCATACAAGTCTATCACCAATACGTCGTGGGTTCGCGCCCAGCTTTGTAAATTACAAAAAGGTGCACTCGACTCGCAGTCGCAAGTGATAAAGTTTACCAGTTACATGCCCATGATCGGTGATTCTCTCTGGGTACTCTAGTTCTTTCACCACTAAAACTGGTCCCCATGATATAGCTGAAATATGGCTGAAAGTGGCGTTAAAACACCAAAAATCAAAAATCAAAATTATATATATAGCGGATGTGGTCGAGTGGCCTAGGACGCTGGAGATAAGGTTAAGCGATTGGTGCTGTAGTGTATCAATGGTGTAAGTTCAAATCCCGTCGAGGGAAGAACAAAAATTTGACAGTTCAAAGATCTAATTCTAACATTGTTTGGTTTATCAGATAGATATTGCTAGTTTTTGGGGCTATGAAAAAAGTTCTTACCCGTCACTTGCCGAGGAGGGAGAAGGATCATCATCAGCATCAACTATATCAATATCGTTTACCGTATCCTACAAAAGGAGTGAAGTATGAAATTAGACAGAGTTTACTTAATTTGACAGTGTATCATCTATATATATATATATATATATATATATATATATATCCACTATTCTGGCGAAACCTTTAACCCTTCCGGAGCACCTGCGTTCATATCTAGTTTTTAGTTGGGTTCGTGTTGCAAGCTGGTTCACTGCTGATGTTAACTTGTACAAGAGAATATAAAGCTAACCATAATTTAGTTGACTTATGTAAAGTATACTAAATAGAAAGTTAACGTGCTGGTCAGATTCCCACGTTAACTAAAGAAGTTGACATTTTGACCGTTTTCATTTAACTTTTAGATATGTTAAATCTGCACCTATCTGTATATGACCCATGGTAAAAGTGAACATTTTTCAAAATTACTACTACACATCAAAAAATTAGTAGTATATTTTACTGCAAATGAATTGTCACAGAAATAATTATAATTAGTACCTTTCAAGGACAAAAAGTGATTGATTGGTGGTTGCATAACTTCTAGTGGCAAATATGCCTTGTATATTTAGGACGATGAACGAGGAGAAATTGAAACATGGGTTTATAACGTTTTACTATCATTTATGAATGCCATATTAATCTTAATATATATTTCTCGTTGCAACTGTTTATCATTTGAATTGTCCATCAAATAGCAACAGTAAAATATTGTTTGCTCTGGTAATCCACCATGACTTGGTCAACCGTTACAGAGTATCTGTGTCACAAATGACCACGGATATGTTCCGTTTGTTATAATCATAATCCGATGTTTCCCTCAATCACAAGTAATTACCGGTTTGAGTAAAACAATGGATTCAACATGTGGAGCAGGAACTACCTACCCTTTCGGAGCACCCAATATTGCATCCGTTGTTTATTTGTCAGAGGAGTTCGTATTGTTCATGTTGTCAAATTACACGTCTTCACGATTTTAGTTTCGTGTTGTGATGTCAGTTACGTCTTGACACGGTTTCCATATCAGATGATGTTCCTGTCGTTTAACAGTAACACGACAACGTGTCACACGAGGAGTTGGAACTGCTAGCCCTTCCGGAGCACCCGAGTTCACCGCCGGTTTTCAGTGGAGTTTGTGCTACTCGATCTTTAATTTTCTGTGTAGTGTTTTGTAGATCGTAGTTTGTTCTTTTGACCTTTTTTGTATTGACTATTGTATTGTCTGTCCTTCTTTGAATCACGGCTCCTGATTACCCCTTTGGTGTTTTCAACCTTTACATGGGTATACATGAGACGGAAGAATATAATAATGTGCTTTTTTTACCACATTATCATTTAAATCTGGGTGGTCTGTTTGTAAACCATCGTCTAGTATAGCAACAATCACTCCATTACCAGTGTACCCATCCGTCCATGCTTCACTGACTTTCATCGAAGGCGTTACAGCATCATTCTGAAAAATTGGTGGCGGATATGGCAATAGATACATAAACAGCACATGTTACCTCGGTCATCCATGCATCACAGACTTTCGTCGAAGACAATAAAGTACATGTTAGTACCTGTTTAGGTATGCATATAAGCGGTTGTCCTTTCCCTTACAGACCGCATATCAGATCAAATATATATCACAAAACGTTGACCCATGTTTAAAATGAAATTTTGTCAAAATTACTACTACATATAAAAAAAAAATAGTAGTATATTTTACTGCAAATGAATTGTGACAGAAATAATTATAATTAGTACCTTTCAAGGACAAAAAGTGATTGATTGGTGGCTGTATAACGTCCAGTGGCAAATATGCCTTGTAAATTCAGGAC
>MJUT01011515.1:46608-58982 GCA_002080005.1 Gigantidas platifrons
AGTAAAACAAATTGATCACTGAAACATTCATCAGAACAGAAAAACAAACTGTTCACTGAAGCATTCATCAGAAGAACAGTAAAACAAACTGATCACTGAAACATTCATAAGAAGAACAGTAAAACAAACTGATGACTGAAACATACATAAGAACAGTAAAACAAACTGATCACTGAAACAGTCACAAGAAGAACAGTAAAACAAACTGAAGAACAGTAATGAAGTGCAACCACCAAAAATTGTGATAGCTGTATAAATAAGTAACTGTTAATAACATACTGACAAAAGATGTATTTTTAGATTACCCTTTAATCTGTTCAATTGCATTTGTTATATTTTTGTAGTAGAAGATATTTTTTTTTCATTCAAATAGTCCCACTACTCGACAACAGTAGAGAATACAAGAATACACCAAAATAAAATTAAAAGATTAATCAACATGAACTCCATTATAAACTTGGCTCAAAACTAGTGAATTCTGGAAGTGTAAGAGTCTACTGTCACGTTATGTATCATATGTATGATATTTAACTATGTACTCAGGGTAGTGTTATCAAACAAAAGTCACAATAGAATTAAGCAAGTTTAATGTAAACGCTAAAAAAAAGAAATATAAATTATATATCAAATATCATTTCATGAACAAATTAATGAGCACTCATCAGTAAAAATAACAATAATGATACACCACTAACAATACCTAAATACCACATTGTGGCATGGACCCCACCTTTTTTTTACTTTCTTTTTACATATCTATTCTTAGAGGACTACCACATGTAATATCACCAGGTCAAATCCAGACAGTCCATAGTCTTGCGAGTGAGCGTTTCTCCTGCCTCTAATCCATATATACTATAGCTAACCTTCTTTTCACAACGATGTGGTGGTATTAGAAGGATTATTAAATATGTATAATATCATATATCTTACTTCTTACAAACTTCTAGGAATATCATTGGTTTAAAGTGAACACGTGGAAACCATGTATATTCAATACACGGTCAGTAGTTTTTAATACACGGTTAGTAGTAGAGTTATATCCCCTTTTTCTTTCAAAACAAAGATGACGTCACATACGGATCACTTCACCTGATCACTCACACACAACACAAAAAATTACATATTGTTAGTTTTGATGCAGTTACAGCTAAATCCCTCTTTCAAAGGTAATCAGTAAGATATATTCGTTACACAGTGTGTTAGTGACCTAATACGATATATACGGGGTCAGTAAATTAAATATGGGGCTCCTAATACGATATATACGGGGTCAGTAAATTAAATATGGGGCTCGAGCTACGCTCTCGCCCCATATGGAATTTACTGACCCCGTATATATCGTATTAGGTCACTAACACACTGTGTAACTAATAATATCATCTATATAATATCACAGAAAATAAACAATTGACATATTTTTTGTCTTTGTGCATATCTGATGAAGGATTTTCCAGAAACGCGTGGTGCGCACCAAATTCGATAGCTACGTTTTGATTACTAGTACAACAAATTGATCACTGAAACATTCATAAGAAGAACAGTAAAACAAACTGATCACTGAAATATTCATCAGAAAAACAGTAAAATAAACTGATCACTGAAACATTCATAAGAAAAACAGTCAAACAAACTGATAACTGAAACACTTATCAGAAGAACAGTAAAACAAACTGATCTACAAACTGATCACTGAAACATTCATCAGAAAAACAGTACAACAAACTGATCACTGAAACATTCATCAGAAAAACGGTAAAACAAACAGATCACTAACACATTCATCAGAAAAACAATAAAACATTCATCAGAAAAACAATAAAACGAACTGATCACTAAAACATTCATCAGAAAAACAGTAAAACAAACTGATCACTGAAACATTCATCAGAAATAAAAAAAACAAACTGATCACTGAAACATTCATCAGAAGAACAGTACAACAAACTGATCACTGAAACATTCATCAGAAGAACAGTAAAACAAACTGATCACTGAAACATTCATAAGAAGAACAGTAAAACAAATAGATCACTGAAACATTCATCAGAAGAACAGTAAAACAAATTGGTCACTGAAACATTCATCAGAAGAACAGTAAAACAAACTGATCACTGACACATTTATAAGAAAAACAGTAAAACAAACTGATCACTGAAACATCCATCAGAACAGAAAAACAAACTGATCACTGAAGCATTCTTCAGAAGAACAGTAAAACAAGCGAATCACTGAAATATTCATAAGAAGAACAGTAAAACAAACTGATCACTGAAACATTCATCAGAAGAACAGTAAAACAAATTGATCACTGAAACATTCATCAGAAGACAGTAAAACAAATTGATCACTGAAACATTTATAAGAAAAACAGTAAAACAAATTGATCACTGAAACATTCATCAGAACAGAAAAACAAACTGTTCACTGAAGCATTCATCAGAAGAACAGTAAAACAAACTGATCACTGAAACATTCATAAGAAGAACAGTAAAACAAACTGATGACTGAAACATACATAAGAACAGTAAAACAAACTGATCACTGAAACAGTCACAAGAAGAACAGTAAAACAAACTGAAGAACAGTAATGAAGTGCAACCACCAAAAATTGTGATAGCTGTATAAATAAGTAACTGTTAATAACATACTGACAAAAGATGTATATTTAGATTACCCTTTAATCTGTTCAATTGCATTTGTTAAATTTTTATAGTAGAAGATATTTTTTTTTCATCCAAATCGTCCCACTACTCGACAACAGTAGAGAATACAAGAATACACCAAAATAAAATTAAAAGATTAATCAACATGAACTCCATTATAAACTTGGCTCAAAACTAGTGAATTCTGGAAGTGTAAGAGTCTACTGTCACGTAAGGTATCATCTGTATGATATTTAATTCTGTACTCAGGGTAGTGTTATCAAACAAAAGTCACAATAGAATTAAGCAAGTTTAATGTAAACGCTAAAAAAAAGAAATATAAATTATATATCAAATATCATTTCATGAACATATTAATGAGCACTCATCAGTAAAAATAACAATAATCATACACCACTAACAATACCTAAATACCACATTGTGGCATGGACCCCACTTTTTTTACTTTCTGTTTACATATCTATTCTTAGAGGACTACCACATGTAATATCACCAGGTCAAATCCAGACAGTCCATAGTCTTGCGAGTGAGCGTTTCTCCTGCCTCTAATCCATATATACTATAGCTAACCTTCTTTTCACAACGATGTGGTGGTATTAGAAGGATTATTAAATATGTATAATATCATATATCTTACTTCTTACAAACTTCTAGGAATATCATTGGTTTAAAGTGAACACGTGGAAACCATGTATATTCAATACACGGTCAGTAGTTTTTAATACACGGTTAGTAGTAGAGTTATCTCCCCTTTTTCTTTCAAAACAAAGATGACGTCACATACGGATCACTTCACCTGATCACTCACACACAACACAAACAATTACATATTTGTTAGTTTTGATGCAGTTACAGCTAAATCCCTCTTTCAAAGGTAATCAGTAAGATATATTCGTTACACAGTGTGTTAGTGACCTAATACGATATATACGGGGTCAGTAAATTAAATATGGGGCTCCTAATACGATATATACGGGGTCAGTAAATTAAATATGGGGCGAGAGCGTATGGAATTTATTGACCCCGTATATATCGTATTAGGTCACTAACACACTGTATAACTAATAATATCATCTATATAATATCACAGAAAATAAACAATTGACATATTTTTTGTCTTTGTGCATATCTGATGAAGGATTTTCCAGAAACGCGTGGTGCGCACCAAATTCGATATCTACGTTTTGATTACTAGTACAACAAACTGATTACTGAAGCATTCATCAGAAGAACAGTAAAACAAATTGATCACTGAAGCATTCATCAGAAGAACAGTAAAATAAATTGATCATTGAAACATTCATAAGAAGAACAGTAAAACAAACTGATCATTGAAACATTCATAAGAAGAACAGTAAAACAAATTGATCACTAACACATTCATAAGAAGAACAGTAAAACAAATTGATCACTGAAACATTCATAAGAACAGTAAAACAAACTGATTACTGAAACATTCATAATAAGAACAGTAATGAAGTGCAACCACCAAAAATTGTGATAGCTGTATAAATAAGTAACTGTTAATAACATACTGACAAAAGATGTATATTTAAATTACCTTTTAATCTGTTCAATTGCAATTGTTATATTTTTATAGTAGAAGATATTTTGTTCATCCAAATCGTCCCACTACTCGACAACAGTAGAGAATACAAGAATACACCAAAATAAAATTAAAAGATTAATCAACATGAACTCCATTATAAACTTGGCTCAAAACTAGTGAATTCTGGAAGCTTAAGAGTCTACTGTCACGTTAGGTATCATCTGTATGATATTTAACTCTGTACTCAGGGTAGTGTTATAAAACAAAAGTCACAATAGAATTAAGCAAGTTTAATGTAAACGTTAAAAAAAGAAATATAAATTATATATCAAATATCATTTCATGCACAAATTAATGAGCACTCATCAGTAAAAATAACAATAATGATACACCACTAACAATACATAAATACCACAACTGTGGCATGGCCTCCACCTTTTTTTTTACTTTCTGTTTACATATCTATTCTTAGAGGACAGCCACATGTAAGTTGTTGTTACCTGATGAAGGTTATTCAAGAAACGCATCGTGCTCACTAAATTTGATTGCCATAATAAAGTATGATTATATAGACATGAACACGTTAAATAAAGGAAAAAGAGATGACATAAGAAAACATAATAAAGTATGATTATATAGACATGAACACGTTAAATAAAGGAAAAAGATATGACATAAGAAAACATAATAAAGTATGATTATATAGACATGAACACGTTAAATAAAGGAAAAAGATATGACATAAGAAACCATAATAAAGTATGATTATATAGACATGAACACGTTAAATAAAGGAAAAAGATATGGCATAAGAAAACATAATAAAGTATGATAATATAGACATGAACACGTTAAATAAAGGAAAAAGATATGACATAAGAAAACATCATAAAGTATGCTTATATAGACATGAACACGTTAAATAAAGGAAAAAGATATGGCATAAGAAAACATAATAAAGTATGATTATATAGACATGAACACGTTAAATAAAGGAAAAAGATATTGTATAAGAAAACATAATAAAGTATGATAATATAGACATGAACACGTTAAATAAAGGAAAAAGATATGACATAAGAAACCATAATATAGTATGATTATATAGACATGAACACGTTAAATAAAGGAAAAAGATATGACATAAGAAAACATAGTAAAGTATGATTATATAGACATGAACACGTTAAATAAAGGAAAAAGATATGACATAAGAAACCATAATATAGTATGATTATATAGACAAGAACACGTTAAATAAAGGAAAAAGATATGACATAAGAAAACATAATATAGTATGATTATATAGACATGAACACGTTAAATAAAGGAAAAAGATATAACATAAGAAAACATAATATAGTATGATTATATAGACATGAACACGTTAAATAAAGGAAAAAGATATGACATAAGAAAACATAATAAAGTATGATTATATAGACAAGAACACGTTAAATAAAGGAAAAAGAGATGACATTAGAAACCATAATAAAGTATGATTATATAGACAAGATCACGATAAATAAAGGAAAAAGATATGACATAAGAAACCATAATAAAGTATGATTATATAGACAAGAACACGATAAATATAGGAAACAGAGATGACATAAGAAAACATAATATAGTATGATTATATAGACATGAACACGTTAAATAAAGGAAAAAGAGATGAAATAAGAAAACATTTATTGAAAATAAATATGTAAACTAAAAGCTAAAGAAGAGGGGTAAATGTCATGCCACAAGGGTCTGAACCAACTACAATGCATATAAACACTTAATTTAATTTGAGGAAAATATTCACATGTAAATGACAAAAAAATCAATGAATTTACTTTATTAGTAGAAATTGAATTCACATAGGTGTAGCTTTTTCCATGGTGGTTATTTTATTTTTATTTGTCTTATTCTTGTGACGTAGTTTTTTTTTTTTTGCCTATAGCTAGCTGAACAATTAAATTATGTAGTATGTACTACATATAACTTCTTTTAAATTACCAGGAAGTTCAACATATTTAACTAAAACCGTTATTCTTAAGGTTAAACAAGGTCAAATCTGATATTATGAATATAATGCTACTGTGACTTGTTCAATAATAATCAACAGATATGTCATTGTTAGTGCTACAAAAATAAGTTGTACGATGTTGTATTTATTTGACGACCTATGACTGGATAAAATCACTCCTAAAAATAACGATAAAACTAAGAAGGCAGATCCATATATATGGAAATATACAGAATAAGATTAATACGCTTTAATGGCCAGTGGAAAATTTCATTCATAAAAATAACATGCAGACGATAGATAAACGTGCAGTTACGAAACGATGCAGACGGAAAATTACAGAAGGTCAAAAAAGCGCTCACCCTTCAACAATTTACTGACCTCCAAGTAATCATAGTCGGTCACTAGGGAGCTTATATTTGAGGATACAAAAGTTGATAATCAGGGTAATCAAAAGCCTTCAAAGACAAGAGGACAGTCAAATTCAATGACCATCAATTATATCTTGCATGACATTTTTTGTTAGCTTATATTTGCAATACAATATGGTTGTCTGTATCATAGACACTACATCAATATAAGTAAAGGTAAACAAAATAACCATTAAGAAATGAATAGAAACCTAAATCATAATAAAACCAGTCATAAAAAAAAGAGTTGAAAATACCAATGGGGTAATCAGAAACTGTAAATCAGACAATACCATGGTCAACTGAAAAAGGACAAGATGAAAAAACGAAAAAACAAGATCTACAAAACACTACAAAGAAAACTCAACAGTGAGTTACATGAACCCCACAAACACCGTGTAGGATATGTAAGAACGTCCTTCTACACCAATGATACTCGTCGTATTTTAATAATCTACATTATGATATCTATATGCGTTTTATTGCAGGATCTGGATCGTCGAGTGGTTAAGGGGGTGTGTTCTGACCACAAGCGATGATACGATCCTTAATTTTATGGTTTTCATATCTCTCCTCCGGTCTGTAGATTCACCCCCAGTCCACTAGACATGTCCGGTCTGTTCGCAGCGAATATACTAGTTTTAACCAATATTGCTGAAGGTAAACAAAGATACAAGTCCAGCAGGTGTGCAGATAATATGATAAATGTTTGCAATGGAAGTGTTAATTAACTGAATGAAGCAACAATTCAAATTGACACAGAAAACAACACATATAGAAGAAGGACAGATATTGAGTAAAGAATGTTCACATGGCAAGATTAATCGTATACTACTAATCATATACTATTTTTGTAGTATATGACGTCACCGTTCACACACAGAAAATTATCCTGTTCTATTTTTTTTTAATGAAAAATAACCTTGCTTCCGAAACAAAATCATGGATACAGGGGAAGATTGTCAGGGCTCAAACACACAGAGTTGTCTAGTGTATTCCCGGGTAGCGTAGAGAACACGCCCTCTTGATGGGATAGGGTGGGGTGATATTATGTTATAATACGTAGTTTGATAGTGGGCCAGAGAGGATAACGTGTTTGGAGAGTGCAACACACCTAGCGCACTAAAACGTCTGAGGTAGATTCAAAGAAAGGGTAGGCACATTGTAACCGCCACAAAAACTAAGTTTTTCGTCCCTGGCCATCTCTTCATCCTTTTCTGTAGCTATCAAATGTCGTTGGTCTGGTTGATCCATCCCTTTTCTCATTTCTATATAGTTTGTATGTTTTATTGAACATGTTCTCGTCCAGAATATTGCTGCAATGCTGCTCGCTATCCGTAAAGCAAGAATTAACCAATCAATCAAAACAAAATAGTTCATACAGAATTAGATGATATAGCTTGCAGCATAGGGCATTATATTTATTCTTGGTGCCGTTTAAGAAGTAGATGGATTAATATATATAAAGAACCCAGATCGTGTTGGGTTCATCCTCGGATAAGAAGACAACCAGCTTATATCAGACTTGTGATTACAGAAATGCACTTTTACGTTGATGTGACTGGACAGATGAATGACAAAATATACTACACATTTTGAAATAGACCGGAGCTCTAATTTGAAAACAATTGCATCTGTGTTTTATCTGTAGTATACAATAATAAGCGGTACACATGATACGATTTGGCTTATATTATTAATGTATGTTATAATTATTTCCGTGTAAACCTGCCTTAGAGTAACCGGAATTTTATAATTCCTGTTCGACATCTCTAAAAATATGGTTAGATTTGCTTATTCGTTTTTTAATGAGTTGTCGTTTTCAAGATAATTCCTACATTATGCAATATTTATCTTTGAATAAAGTCATTGTTTCAAATACAAAAACAATAATTGTCAAAACACTGCCAATATAGAAAAACTTGGACAATATGGATTTCATAATGGGAACATTTCCAAACCCAAATATTGTAAGAAATATATATTTAATTAAGAATTACAAGCACAAACAGGGTACATATTTAACAAATAAAGGGGAATAACTCGAGTTTAATATAAAATCCTCAAAATGTCAATTTAAATAAATATACAATATATTTACATTGATTTTAAATGACCGACAAATGTTTATACATACACTCTCTGGTAACTCTTGTAGCAAATATAATATTAGTAACGTCATTTATGATAAGACAAGAAACTTTGTCTCACCAAATTTTAATGAACTACAACAAAAATAATCCATCATGGTCGCAGTAATTAAATATATGTATCACAGTAACAAGATTGCGCCAATGTAGGATAAATGTTATTGCAATCTGCACCGATCACAAGTCTAACATACAAATAAAAATCACAGTGAGCAGCGGTCATAGGTCTTGCATACAAACAGAAAGCACAGTCAGCACTGGTTACAGGTCTAACATACAAACAGAAAGCACAGTCCGCACCGGTTACAGGACTAACATACAAACAAAATCACAGTGAGCACTGGTTACAGGTCTAACATACAAATAAAAATCACAATGAGCACCGGTTATAGGTCTACCATACAAACAGAAAGCACAGTCAGCACCGGTTACAGGTCTAACACACAAACAGAAAGCACAGTCAGCCCTGATAACAGGTCTAACATACAAACAGAAATCACAGTCAGCATTGGCTACAGGTCCAACACACAAACAGAAAGCACAGTCAGCACTGATTACAGGTCTAACATACAAACAGAAAGCACAGTCAGCACCGATCACAAGTCTAACATACAAATAAAAATCACAGTGAGCACCGGTTATAGGTATAACATACAAACAGAAATCACAGTCAGCACCGGTTACAGGTCTAACATACAAACAGAAAGCAGTCAGCACCAATCACAAGTCTAACATACAAACAGAAAGCACAGTCATCACTGGTTACAGGTCTAACATACAAAGAGAAAGCACAGTCAGCACTGGTTACAGGTCTAACATACAAACAGAAAGCACAGTCAGCACCGATCACAAGTCTCACATACAAATAAAAATCACAGTGAGCAACGGTTATAGGTCTAACATACAAACAGAAAGCACAATCAGCACTGGTTACAGGTCTAACATACAAACAGAAAGCACAGTCAGCACTGGTTACAGGTCCACCACACAAACAGAAAGCACAGTCAGCACTGGTTACAGGTCTAACATACAAACAGAAAGCACAGTCAGCACTGGTTGCAGGTCTAACATAAAAACAGAAAGCACAGTCAGCACTGATTACTGGTCTAACATACAAATAGGAAAGCACAGTCAGCACTGGTTACATGTCTAAAATACAAACAGAAAGCACAATCAACACTGGTTACAGGTCTAACATACAAACAGAAAGCACAGTCAGCACTGGTTACAGGTCTAACATACAAACAGAAAGCACAGTCAACACTGGTTACAGGTCTAGCATACAAACAAAAAGCACAGTCAGCCCTGATTACAGGTCTAAAATACAAACAGAAAGCACAAACAGCATCGGTTACAGGTCTAACATACAAACAGAAAACACAGTCAGCACTGGTTACAGGTCTAACATACAAACAGAAAGCACAGTCAGCACTGGTTACATATCAAACATACAAACAGAAAGCACAGTCAGCACAGTCAGCACTGCTTACAGGTCTAACATACAAACAGAAAACACAGTGAGCCCTGATTACAGGTCTAACATAAAAACAAAAAGCACAGTCAGTCCTGATTACAGATCTAAAATACAAACAGAAAGCACAGTCAGCACTGGTTACAGGTCTAACATACAAACAGAAAGCACAATCAGCACTGGTTACAGGTCTAATATACAAACAGAAAGCAGTCAACACTGGTTACAGGTCTAACACACAAACAGAAAGCACAGTCAGCACTGATTACAGGTCTAAAATACAAACAGAAAACACAGTCAGCACTGGTTACAGGTCTAACATACAAGCAGAAAACATGTAGTCAGCACTGGTTACAGGTCTAACATACAAACAGAAAGCACAATCAGCAGTGGTTACAGGTCTAACATACAAGCAGAAAGCAGTCAACACTGGTTACAGGTCTAACATACAAACAGAAATCAGTCAGCACCGATTACAGGTCTAACATACAAACAGAAAGCACAGTCAACACTGGTTACAGGTCCAATATACAAACAAAAATCACAGTGAGCACCGCTTACAGGTCTAACATACAAAACAAACATCACGGTCAGCACCGGTCACAGGTCTAACATACAAACAAAAATCACAATGAATGAGCACCGGTTACAGGTCTAACATACAAACAAAAATCACAGTGAGCAGTGGTTACAGCTCTAACATACAGGCAGAAAGCAGTCAACACTGGTTACAAATCTAACATACAAACAGAAAGCACAGTCAGTACTGGTTACAGGTCTAACATACGAAACAAAAATCACAGTCAGCACTGGTTACAGGTCTAACATACAAAACAAATCACAGTGAGCACCGGTTAAAGATCTAACATACAAACAAAAATCACAGCGAGCACCGGTTACAGGTCTAACATACAAAACAAAAATCACGGTCAGCACCGGTTACAGGTCTAACATGCAAACGAAAATCACAGTAAGCACCGGTTAAAGGTCTAACATACAAACAGAAAGCACAGTCAGCACCGGTTAAAGGTCTAGCATACAAACAGAAAGCACAGTCAGCACCGATCACAAGTCTCACATACAAATAAAAATCACAGTGAGCAACGGTTATAGGTCTAACATACAAACAGAAAGCACAATCAGCACTGGTTACAGGTCTAACATACAAACAGAAAGCACAGTCAGCATCGAGCACAAGTCTAACATACAAACAGAAAGCACAGTCAGCACTGGTTACAGGTCTAAAATACAAACAGAAAGCACAATCAACACTGGTTACAGGTCTAACATACAAACAGAAAGCACAGTCAGCACTGGTTACAGGTCTAACATACAAACAGAAAGCACAGTCAACATTGGTTACAGGTCTAACATACAAACAGAAAGCACAGTCAGCCCTGATTACAGGTCTAACATACAAACAGAAAGCACAAACAGCATCGGTTACAGGTCTAACATACAAACAGAAAGCACAGTCAACACTGGTTACAGGTCTAACATACAAACAGAGAGCACAGTCAGCCCTGATTACAGGTCTAAAATACAAACAGAAAGCACAGTCAGCACTGGTTACATATCAAACATACAAACAGAAAACACAGTCAGCACTGATTACAGGTCTAACATACAAACAGAAAGCACAGTAAGCACTGGTTACAGGTCAAACATACAAACAGAAAGCACAGTCAACACTGGTTACAGGTCTAAAATACAAACAGAAAGCACAGTCAGCACTGGTTACATATCAAACATACAAACAGAAAACACAGTCAGCACTGATTACAGGTCTAATATACAAACAGAAAGCACAGTCAGCCCTGATTACAGGTCTAACATACAAACAGAAAACACAGTCAGCTCTGATTACAGGTCAAACATACAAACAGAAAGCTCAGTCAGCTCTGATAACAGGTCTAACATACAAACAGAAAGCACAGTCAGCACTGATTACAGGTCTAACATACAAACAGAAAACACAGTCAGCACTGATTACAGGTCAAACATACAAACAGAAAACACAGTGAGCCCTGATTTCAGGTCTAACATACAAACAGAAAGCACAGTCAGCACTGGTTACAGGTCTAACATACAAACAGAAAGCACAGTCAGCACTG
>MJUT01011515.1:76385-86472 GCA_002080005.1 Gigantidas platifrons
ACATCAGCTCTCTGTAGTTTTACCATCTAAATTCAGATTGGTCCAATTGCGAATTTATACTTGCTACACAAAGACCTGTTTTGTCCTTGGTGTTACGTGTTATTTTTCCAGAATTACTTTCTTTTGGTCAATTGTACTATTCATATGTAATGATTTTATTCAATCTTTATATTATTTTTGAGCTACATTTTATTTTGTAAAACTCTGATAGAACAACATTATTTTTGCTCGATATATATTGAAATTTAAAAAGAAAATTAGAAAAAACCTGCTGTTATAGATTTTCATGTCTGTGGTGTTACCCTTCCTATTGAGGCTGGTAAGAGTTATCTGTCTTGTCATATTTGAAGCAAAAATAGTTTCTCCCGTGGCTTATTTCCTGTTTCATGACATGTGCAGACGACAAAAACAAAAGTGATCCATAAACTAATGTAGAGCCGAAAATGTACGTGCGATTGGCATAGTATATAAATTTTATGTCTATGGTGTACATCTCACTACTTCTTTTTGTTAGAATTGAACAAAATGTAAAAATACACAATACATTGCATTTGGTATTCTTCACTGGATATACATATAAAATATCGCCAGGGAGACATTATTTTCCTTTTATCATGAAAATACTTACCTGTTTTCTGTGGTGTTACTGTCAATGGTGTTTCCATAAAGATTGTGTAACACCACAGACATTTAGCATTAAAATTGTGAATAAACACATTATTCCATAAACAGTAATATTCAGAACATAATACTGCTCTTTAACCTATGCCGAAAAATTGTTCAAACATCGTCATTTACATATAAGATATAGTTTAACAAGCTGGTGGGAGTATACTTTTTAGACCTGGTAGCACCAGGGACATATCTTCATAACACCATGGACAAAACTGATATTGCTCATGCATTAAACCAATATGTTGAAAAACTGAATATTGTACTGAAAACAATAAGAAAACAACACATATAGGTTCATAGTTGTGTTTTTTTCTTGAATTAAATGTTTACATGCATGAAGATGTCCCTGGTGTTACTTTTGTCTTCTGTGGTGTTACCTCTTGTCAATGGTGTTACCTCATGTAAATTGTTTCATAAAAAGGATAAATGACATAATTGAAGTAAATTATATTATAGTTGAATAAAGTTGACTTTGATAACTATGTATAAGTCATATTTTCTTTATATCAAGTGAAACAAAATACAATTATGAAAACTTGTTTGTTTCATAATGCAGCTTAAATGGAATTCCACAACTACATATCCAAATATTGTGAAAAAAAACTAGTGCTCCAAAGAAAATATCTTACATTATGCATAATTTACCTGTATATTATGTATGTAACCACTTTTTACACAAAAATTATTTTTCATTTTCCCAAAAAGAATAAATTTATGTTGGTAACACCACGGACTGAAAGGTGTTAGGGGGTGCTACATATCTAGAAATATTTTGTTTCATGGTGGTTTTCCCGACTGTATATTATGTGAATATGTCATTGTAATGTAGGAAAAACTAATAGGCTAAAGCAAAACGGCAACGAAAATATTTGATGTCACCAAAATATGAACAGGAAAAAGTGCGTGTATTTTGATAATGACCCATTTATGTCATAGTCATTACTGCTAAAGATAAAATTAAATTTCTTAGTTTCAGACAAATCTGAGAAAGAAGGTACAACAATTCTAATTTTTTCAAAGAGTTTTTGTCGGGGTGAGTCCAGATTAGGGCAAACTATTGAAAGGTGAAGTTCATCCTCTATGTCCAAGAACACAGTGGATAAATTCGATTTTCTACAGGATTTTTTTTGTATCCCTTGTTCTATAAATAGTCTGCTATTGCTAATTCTAACTTTAACAAAGTTGGATATATCTAGTTTGTCCAAGTCTAAAAGTAAACAATTTTCTAATGTATACTCAGTTTTAAATTCACGATAAGTGCGGAGTTTATTGCCATTCGTACTATTTCTATCGTCAAATAAATTTGACTTCCAAAAGTTAATATATGCATAAATAGATACCACTTTACCTTACAGCTGATGCCCAGTATTTGTTGATGCAAATAAAAAAAGGAACCGTCGTGGCCGTGATGGTATGGTAGTTGGATTTAAACTACCTGTGCAATCAGTGCCTATCACCACTAACGTTGTGAGATCGAATCTCACCAAGGTAAGGTATACTCGATACAACATTATGTGAAAAGTTTGTCAGTGACTAACTTGCGATAGGTCGGTAGTTTTCTCCGGGAACTCAACTCCACCAATAAAACTGACCACCACGATATAACTTAACTATTGTTGAAAGTGGCGTTAAGCACCATAAAACCAATTAAATATATACAACAATACCTTAGAGCTGATGACCAGTATTTATTGATGCCTTACACCTGATGTCCATTATTCATTGATGCATAGACAACGATGTCTAGCATTTATGCATAATGATGTTATTTTCCCCTACAACTGATGCTCATAATTATTTTGATAAATTGGGCAACGACATTACATTACAGGTGATATCCTGTATTTATGCATAAGTGTGTAACAATTTTACTGGCCATTACCATGGGAACAACCAATTTATGATTAATGAGAAAGGAATGATTGAAAATACATTCTAATATGTGCATTGTGAATTAATGCGCCCTTGTAAGAAGGATTTGAAGATATTAAAGGGGTAATCAGAATCCGTATATTGAAGGACAGAACACAATGGGCAAAAGAAAAAGAATAAAAGGACAAACAACGATCTACAAAAAAAATATACATAAAACTAAAGATCAAGTAACACGAACCCCAGTAAAAACCGGGGTTGAATTCAGGTGCTCAATATATATATGTCGATTGGTCAACAACACCCAAAGGTAAATTTCAGCATTTACTCTATATCTGCTCAGCAAAGAATACAGTTATGACTGATTGTAAAATATTTACGGTTAAGTGCTACTTATCTGTAACATAGAGAATTGGTGCCACTATGAATCAGGAACTGCTTACCCTGCCGGAGCAACCCACCTTTTTTAGTGGAGTTTGCATTGCTCTATGTAATGTTTTGTACATCATCATTTGCTCTTTGTCTTTTTTATTTTGGACATTGTATTGTCTGTTCTTAATTCTTTGATTTACGGCTTCTGATTACCTCGTAACTTCAAATGTTTCTTCCACTCAAAAGTAAATTAAACAAGTCAAATGTATTCATTGTCAAATTATTATTTTCACAAAGAACAATATTTTCAGTATAGTTGGTGCTGCTCAATCTGTAGTTGTCTTTGTCGTGTTTTGTGGACCATTAATTGACTTTTTCTCTTGACCATTGTATTATTTCTTCTGATTAACGATTTCTGGTTATATCTTTGGTATCTTCAAACCCATTATAAAAGACCGACCATTTAACTTGCAAGGGGGGGGTATGGGTTTTTTTCGCTCAGAAATTTTTTTTCGGACAACACGAGAGTTAGATTATTTCTTTTTTTGTCGCGCAAAGCGCAAATTTTTTTTTCCAGAATTTAACATTAGGTTATATGACAAATACTCTGAATCAATTTTTTTTTCCTCCACCAGAATCAGAATATTTTTTTCAGCAATATTGGGAATCAGAATATTTTTTTAGAAAAAAAACATAACCCCCCACCCCTTTCAAGTTAAATGGCCGGTCCCTAACTGTTTTCTGTATACAAAATAACACCAGAGTGTGACCGTGTTCCTGTTGGCCGAATAATGTAGGGTCTAATACTCAAAATTCAAAAGCTAATATGATAATATAAATGAATAAACATGTCTTTAATATTCAATTTATGAAAATACATACGAATATAAAAAATAAAAACAATACAAAGGGCGGATTTTACATAAATATAGTGATCACATTACACATACATGATTGTCATTGTATATTGTTTTCCTAAATTATGTTACCTCAATCAACTATTTCATTTTATAGTACAGTCAAACATGGCAATGCGGCCACCTCTATTAAGCAGTTACTTGTATTAAAAGGTCACCCTTTTCTTGACTTCTCATAGAATATTTCACATGTATTTAACCTCTCTTAAGAAGTCCCCTTTCTTATAATGCCACTTTGTCTTTGTCCTAAAGGTGACCTCTTAATACAGGTTGGACTGTATGCATTGAGATCAATAATATATATGGTTTTTAATATAAGTTTTAATTGATTTAAAACAAGTATAAGATCCTATAATTCGGCACTGACGAGAAAACACTGATTGAATAATTGGTCTACGATGCGGATCATAACGTTCGAGTTCATTGGAATATTTTATATTATTAAATAATACCAAGATAAAAATACATCGCTAAAATTACCTGTGAGTATTTCTAAAACTTCAATTCGTAAATTTACATAGAAATCGGAGATATTTCGTCATAAAACTTCACACATGGTTTTGTTTATCATATTTCTTGAAGACAAACATAAACTTGTATTGCATTTATCAATATTTTATGAGCACCAACAGTTTTTTCAACACCGTATCTGTTCACGTGATTACACATGCTACTCACAGTGACCCGTGACCCAGATTAGCACGCATAAGGAGTCTTTTGTGAATATGGTATATAATGATTAAAACAGCCCTAATACATTTAAATCAGCCTGTATCATATAGTAGCTCTGCCCAGCTTAATATCTATACAGCTTTTCGGTCCCGGGCCAATACAGCTTTGGTCCGTATTGGTCCGGGGCCGAAAAAGCTGTATAGTTTCCGGTTTGCAATCTTACTTCCGTTCCGACATTACGTTCGCATACTACAATTCTTCATGACGTAATTATTACAAACATGTCGTCTGACAAGGCTGTCGTTGACAATGAGCTTGTGGCTTTCACAAATGAAGAAGCCAAACAAATCTTGCATCAATTTGCAAAGGAAATTGGGAGCTTTGAGTTGGATTTCTATAATTTTGATGAGTTAACTTATGAAGAGCAATCGGAGTCCGACAAATCAGCAAATCTACCAGACGCAGACTCCGCAAGCAATAAATGTTAATAAAATTCTGTTAAAAGGATATTGGAAGTTTTCAACTGTTTCATCTAGACATTCATAATGACACTGGAGTTTGGAATTCAAATACCATATGAAAATGATAAGGTCCGTATAGAACCAGATTAGTAGGTCTTATATTTGTCGTATAAACAACATAAGTCAAATTATTTAATAAAGGTGTCATTAACTGATTGTTTCTGTATTGGCCAATGATAGCTAAAGGCCCGTGTTGGTTATTTGACCTCAGGGCAAATACGGGGAAAATATCCCTATTTGCCCTCTGATATCCGTATTTGCCCTTATATATCCGTATTTGTCCCCGAATTCAACTTCCGGTATCTGCGCAGTGGGCTCAAATAGTATACTAGTATGTCAAAGTACAGGGAAAGATGATGCATAAAGACATGCATAAAATCGTATTTTAATCAAATTAACACATTTCAACATATTGGAATAAAGTTTAAATAACTTGAAACGGAATAATTAGCTCAAATGTATACGTCGTGTTGCATAGGAATTTCCATTCAAATGTCAACGTCTTGGGTAGATTTTACAAACATTTTCTAACGTCATTTTGTACAGATCGACATTGTTTGGTATATTTTTTAAACAAGACTCGAAACAAAACTATTTCCAATTTGAACAAAGGCAACTCTCTTAAGGATTTATTTTCGCAATTTGTCAGTTCAAAAATCTTTTTTTTTGCAATATAAAAGTCAATGCTTAAAAAGGTCAATGTAAATTATGTGATAAAATGATTATGACGCGAAATTTTCCATATCGTCCCTGGTATCAACCCTCGACCCATATCAGCCGTCCAGCTTCGCAGTCGGGCTTGATATGGGAGTCTCAGGCTACTACCAGGGCTGATATGGAAAATGATATGTAATAATCTTTTATTTCATGACAGAATTTTTGCATATTGTCAGATGGTTTTTTTTTCTTTCAGCGACATAGAACAATGCGGTCGAGTTTTCGAAATGGATCGAGCAGTTGGGTGCAAGTTATCAAATGTATTTTGGTCTCAAAGCAAATTCGTATACCATTACTTAACCAGAATTTTATTTTCTTTAATATTTGCCAAGTAAAGTAGGAGGGGAGCATAGACCCCCCCCTCCCATTTTTGCGTTTCCTGCCTCTTTGTATTATCACAGTTCTCTGTGTAACGATAATTATAAATGATAGAGAAGTGTAGCCGACATCTAATCACCATACCAGCATTCAACTAATCGATGTTTAATCAATTCGTATGTTATTTAAATAAAAACTAATTCACCGGTCAAAAAAATTATAATAAAGAGTTTAGTAAAAAGTGTCGTTGAACTTACACCGTTCCTCATTTTTCCATGCATGTTTATTATAATACCAGTATATGGCAATGTTTATTTGATTTTCATTCATAATAATGCTTGTATTGCTTACACATCTGCAGTTCAAAAAATAGTATAAACATATCATGTTTTATAGCAATATCAAGTAACAATAGAAAACACCAGTTCAACTAGCCTTGGAATCAAATATATAATTAAAAATAGTAATTATAGCACTATCTTTCTATCACTAAAACCTCCGAATAGCTATCCCAACTTTTGCTGTTGATTTTACTGTTTTCAGCCAATATATCACAATCAATACTCCTACGATCACAACAAGGACGACTGTCACTACAATGACTATTAGAACCGTGTTAGGGCCTTCGGGTTCTAAAATAAAGGAAACATTTTTAGTATAAATAATAAGACAATTCATTCATTCGTGCTTATCACGATTGTTGTTTCAGTCATTCGATCTAAATATTATGGTTTCTTCAGTCATACGGTATAATCAAGATTCGATTGTTTCTGCAATCATATGATCTAACCATGTTTGTTTCTTCAATATAACGATCTAATCATGGTGATTTCCTTCGTCATACGATCAAACAATGATCGTTGTTTCGGTCACTCGATCTAATCATGATTGTTGTTTCGGTCATTCGATATAATCATGATAAGTTCTGCAGTCATGCGATCTAACCATGATTGTTGTTTCGGTCATTCGATCTAATCATGATAAGTTCTACAGTCATGCGATCTAACCATGATTGTTGTTTCGGTCATTCGATCTAATCATGAGAAATTCTGCAGTCATGCGATCTAACCATGATTGTTGTTTCGGTCATTCGATCTAATCTGACTCTTATAAATATTATTTACTTAATTATGTAAGAAAATAGCTTGAGCTTTTGAAGACTGAATGTAACAAGCATTTTGAATAAAAATGCCGTAGTGTTGTTAAAAATATCCGATACATCCTCACAAAAAGAGTTAATTCTAGATAAAAACGAGAGACAACATAAGATCAAATATGTCCCTGTTGTACTTATGAATTGCTTGAACATTTCTGAATTATCATCAGAAATGAAAACACCATATATAGCAGAAGCAATCTTAGTTCATTATAAATACAGTATGTGTATATTGGTTTTAATTTTGGAACTTGTATAAAGCTTGTGAAGTTGTACGTTAAAAGGGTTATAGGAACTAAAGTAATATTGTAGCAACTGTAACATTTGGACAATAGAGCAAAGTAATCAAGTTAGCATGACACAATACTTAATACTAGTACAATGTAGTATGTGTTTATATCATTTTACATAAATTAAAGTATAGAAAAAAGTAATACACTTTAATGAAACATTTATAAACATAATTTTATGTACATTTGTTGTATATTGTTTCTGCACTGACATATTGCTTATAAGACATATATATTACTGAAATTAATTTATATTAAAACATATATTCATTTCCCGCAGGAATTGACAACCATAGCCGTTTTTCTTCTCTCATGTCTTTTGAATTGACTTGCTCATAAAAACGTTTAAATCATTTATCGTTCTTATGTTTTGATATCGATGTCGACCGTATCTGATGATGGTTATTCCAGATACCCTCTATCCATACTAAATTAGATATAAACATTACCATTACTCAATCATTTACTTATCATTGCCATTTGTATTTTTAATATGATGAAGTAGATGATTCTATTACAGTTGTACATTTGTATCTAGATAAAATATTATTTGGGATATAGTATTGTGAATATATATCTGAAGTGAATTGAAAACCACACCGTTTTTAAGCCTGATAAGATGTGTCCTTGGTTTTAAGTATACATTTGTAAATAGTTTTGGAATAATCTGGCCGATTATACTGTCTATCGTGCATTTTTTGTATTAAGATGAAACAAATATACAATAAAAATGCAGTATTTTTAAAGTGTATGTCCATGATAGATATAGAAACGAGTCCAAAGGCGATGTTCACCAGTTTTGCACTGGAAAAACTTTATATTTTAAGACATTGCATAGATGTTGTGTTTATCTTGGAGAAAAATCGCATTAATGCATAGGAAGTTATATTTTGAAATAAACAATACCATTTTAAGATTATCCCTTGATTACCCCTTTTTATATTTTCTATCAACAGAAAGTGAACTGATTTGCAACTAGCTTCACAAAGCTCAACTTTTAAAACATTTATAAGGGGTACCTAAGCTTTTGTTCATTTGAGTTGCTGTTGTGTGATCGATTGTTAATTTCAGCCCAAGTCAGGTCAAACCAAAGACTATAAAATTGGTATTTGCTGCTTCTCAGTTAAGCATGCTGCATTAAGGAGTAAGGGCGAGGACTGTTTAGTTCGGAGTCGTATACTACATTCGTGTGGAACAACATGTTAGTCCATGGAATGCTGTTTCAGTCAACTAGCTTTATAAAATCCCAACTAAGCTTGTTAGTCTAGTACAAAGCGGGCATAATCATCATTTCGTAACTGGCTCGGTTATTATATAGCAGAAAAGCAATTATTTGACCTTAAGCAACAATCGCTTAATGTACTGCTTTTTAGTATGCATATAATCCCATTATTTGAATATCTCCTCGGTCTTGTATACTAAACGTTCGTCCAATGGCAATTGACTAGACACTAAATCTATTATTAACACGAATACATTCCTAAGATACCATTAGCTATTAATTTGGTATGTTACCTGTTGTTGTTGCTGTTATCGAGTCATCACAGGTGGTACCAGTATAACCGTCTTCACACTGACAACTGTAGGAGTACACATTATTAGTACATGTACCGTTATTTTGACATGGGGTATCTGTGCATTGGTCAATATCTGAAATAGATCACAACACAAATAATTTTCCGCGAATCTCCTCGGGGGTATTAGATTTGAACCTGAAACAAAATGAATAAAGCTAGAGTCATATATCTTGACATTAACACCTGAACAGTCTTAATTGTATTACAAAAATGTATTTTTACAATCATCTTAGTTTAAAATTCTAAAAAATGCACGTGTACTACTTTGTTTACCTCTATTCAATGAAATATAGTTGAAAGTGGCGTAAAATGCCACAAGTCGGTATATTTAGCTTGTACCTTCTAGTATAGGCACATGTAATTATTGATTGCATCTTTGTGTACCTCTATCTGACTCTTAGCACTCTGTATTACGTAGGTCGATGGTTTTTTTTATTTAATTTACAGACTACATGTCTTAGTATCTTTAACACATCCATAAACTGATTGCATTAAATATATTAAGTATACTTACTCGTTAGTGGGTCTGTTGATGTTCCATAAAAAGATAGAAACCACGAGTTTAAAGTAACTGCAAATAAATATAGGCAAGTAAATTGTAGGTGACCTACTTAACAAACTTCATGTGTCAGTCATTTTTGGAAGGGCGCTTCGCTACCAAATATATGCACTCGTATATAACTTATTCACATTTTTAGAAAGGTGCTTTTGTTGCCACATCTGTGAACTCTATAAATAGTATACAAATTATAGGCTTCCAGCATACTATTGGCAGTCAGCGCATTGCAATTAGATTCATGCTATGATTATTATATAATATAAACATTATTCTCTGTATTTTCTGCTGTAACACATAGGCACTACATAATAATTCTATGATTTTGCAAAAAAAAAGTAAAAAATGCAGGGTATTCATTATTGATAGCTTAATATCTAAATAACTACATTGTATACCATTTTATGGTCCGCTGAGGTAATAAACAACAAAGACATGATGTGA
>MJUT01011515.1:96087-109682 GCA_002080005.1 Gigantidas platifrons
GAAGTTTGTGAGACATATTGTTTTTGCTCTGTTTCTTATTATTATGGCTCCCAAACGAAGTTTGTGTGACATACTGTTTTTGCTCTGTTTCTTATTATTATTATTATTATTATTATTCCACCTTTTTCTTCCGCCTCAAATTTTGTCCGGAGCTTTTCTCCGAAACCGTGCAGCGGATCCTTTTGAAACTTGACACACAAATAGATCATCATTCAAAGTTGTGCCCCTGGTTTTAAAAATTTCAAAGTGGCCGCCAATATGCTAAAAAAATTATAAAAAACACAAAAATGATCATAGGAGGTTACTCGCCGAACAGAAATTGATGAAGCTTGATAGGGACAACATCCACATCTAATGGAACGAGATAAGCCAAAAAAATCGGAATCGGTTGGACAAACTTTGCCGCAGTTGCCATAGAAACAAAAAAGGGGGGATTTAAAAATATTTTTACATTAATTTCATCAAACTTCATGAAACTTTGTATGAATATCCACCGTAGTGTGTGGCAGCTTTTGGGGGTTGAAAAAATTCCAAATGGCGGCCGTTGCCGACACCAAGGTACAAATTGGCCGCCAAATACAAAAATCCTCCGATTTGGGAGAAATTTGGTTTCCAAGTAGATTATGATCTTGCGAATTGATATGCATCGTTGGTTTACTATGGCGGCCATTTTGAATCCAAAATGGCTGCCAAAATACAAAAATCCTTCTATTTGGGCGAAATTTGGTTTCCAAGTAGATTAAGATGTTGCGAATTGATATCCATCGCTGGTTTGCTATGGCGGCCATTTTGAATCCAAAATGGCCGCCAAAATACAAAAATTGGTTTTCAAGTAGATTTTGATGTTGGGAATTGATATCCATGGTTTGGGAGCCATATTATGACTCTTCAGAACATATCTTATCTTGTTATTATTATTATTCCTCCTCTTGTCGCCGTGAACTTGTCCGACCAAATTCTCAGAGACTGATGATCCAATCTTTACTAAACATCACAGGAAGGTGGATCCCCATCTCGAGAGGTGGACTCAGATCTTGGAATTTTTAAAATAGCCGCCGTTGCCATGGAAACCGTGAACATATATCTAAATCTTTGACCTCACTTATATCGGAAACTGCTTGAGGGATTTCCACAAGACTTGGCATATATATTAAGTAGGGTCGGTAGAATATTCTGACCAAAGAAAAACCCGAGCGAATGGCCGCCATTTTCAAAATGGCCGCCGACAAAATCGTAAAAATTTCAATGTTCTCTGATTTCAATGAAAATTAATATCTAGGGTTATTTTGAAGTGAGGAATTGATTGGTAATGATGAAAATTGCATTCAGGGTCATCGCCATTTTCAAAATGGTCGCCGACAAAATCGGCAAAATTTCAATGTTTTCTGATTTCAATGAAAATTGATATCTAGGGTTATTTTGAAGTGAGGAATTGATTGGTAATGATCAATATTGCATTCAGTGTCCTTTTTATTTTCAAAATCGGCAAAATTTCAATCTCCTCTGATTTCAATGAAAATTTATATCTAGGGTTATTCTGAAGTGATGAATTGGTTGGTAATGATGAAAATTGCATTCAGGGTCATTTTTACAAAGCCACTGTTTCCAAAATGGCCGCCAACCAAATCGGCAAATTGTTAATGGTCTCCGATTTCAATGAAAATTTATATCTAGGAGTATTTTGAAGTGAGGAATTGGTTGGTAATGATGAAACTTGCATCGATATGCCCGAATTCTGATATGGGGGTCGTTTGGGGACTTCTGTGTTTGCATCCAAACACAATCAAGCCTTGTTATTATTATTATTATTAAGTCCCCAAGCAAAGTTTGGGGACTTATTGTTCTTGCACCGTTTCTTATTATTTTTTTTTATTTTTTTTCTTCTTCTTCTTCTTCTTCTTCTTCTTTTCCGAATGAACTTCTCCGACCAAATTCTCAGAGATTGATGATCCGATCTTTACTAATCTTCACAGGAAGGTTGATCCCCATCTCAAGAGCTGCACTCAGTTCTTGGAATTTTCAAAATGGCCGCCGTTGCCATGGAAACCGTGAAAATATGTCAAAATATTTTACCTCACTTATATCGGAAACCGCCGAAGGGATTTCCACAAGACTTGGCATGTATATTAAGTAGGGTTGGTAGAATATTCTGACCAAAAAAATCGTGAGCGAATGGCCTCCATTTTCAAAATGGGTGCCGACAAATTCGGCGAAATGTCAATGCTCTCTGATTTCAATGAAAATGTATATCTAGGGTTATTTTGAAGGGAGGAATTGATAGGTAATGATGAAAATTGCATTTAGGATCATCGCCATTTTCAAAATGGCCGCCGACAAAATCGGCAAAATTGCAATGTTCACTGATTTCAATGAAAATTGATATCTAGGGTTATTTTGAAATGAGGAATTGATTGGTAATGATGAAAATTGCATTCAGGATCATCGCCATTTTCAAAATGGACGCCAACAAAATCGGCAAAATTTCAATGTACTCTGATTTCAATGAAAATTGATATCTAGGGTTATTTTGAAGTGAGGAATTGGTTGGTAATGATGAAAATTGCATTCAGGGTCATTTTTATTTTCAAATTGGCCGCCGACAAAATCGGCAAAATTTCATTGTTCTCTAATGTCAATGAAAATTGATATCTAGGGTTATTTTGAAGTGAGGAATTGATTGGTAATGATGAAAATTGCATTCAGGATCATTTTTACAATGCCACCGTTTCCAAAATGGCCGCCAACGAAATCGGCAAATAGTTAATGGTCTCAGATTTCAATGAAAATTGATATCTAGGAGTATTTTGAAGTGAGGAATTGGTTGGTAATGATGAAGCTTGCATTGATATGCCCGAATTCTGATATGGGGTCGTTTGGGGACTTCTGTGTTTGCATCCAAACACAATCAAAACTTGTTATTATTATTATTCTTCCTCTTCTTCTTCTCCGAATGAACTTGTCCGACCAAATTCTCAGAGATTGATGATCCGATCTTTACTAAACTTTACAGGAAGGTGAATCCCCATCTCAAGAGGTGCATTCAGTCTTGGAATTTTCAAAATGGCCGCCGTTGCCATGGAAACCGTGAACATATGTCAAAATCTTTGACCTCACTTATATCGGAAACCGCCGAAGGGATTCCCACAAGACTTGGCATGTATATGAAGTAGGGTTGGTAGAATATTCTGTCCAAAAAAATCGTGAGCGAATGGCCTCCATTTTCAAAATGGCCGCCGACAAAATCGGCGAAATGTCAATGTTCTCTGATTTCAATGAAAATTGATATCTAGGGTTATTTTTAAGTGAGGAATTGATTGGCAATGATGAAAATTGCATCTAGGATCCTCGTCATTTTCAAAATGGCCGCCGACAAAATCGGCAAAATTGCAATGTTCTCTGTTTTCAATGAAAATTTATATCTGGGGTTATTTTGAAGTGAGGAATTGATTGGTAATGATGAAAATTGCATTCAGGATCATTTTTACAATGCCACCGTTTCCAAAATGGCCGCCAACCAAATCGGCAAATTGTTAATGGTCTCCGATTTCAATGAAAATTGATATCTAGGAGTATTCTGAAGTGAGGAATTGGTTGGTAATGATGAAACTTGCATCAATATGCCCCAATTATGATATGGGGGTCGTTTGGGGACTTCTGTGTTTGCATCCAAACACAATCAAGCCTTGTTATTATTATTATTATTAAGTCCCCAAACAAAGTTTGGGGAATTATTGTATTTGCACCGTTTCTTATTATTATTATTATTTTTATTATTATTTTTTTTCCCCTCTTCTTCTTCTTCTTCTTTTCCGAATGAACATGTCCGACCAAATTCTCAGAGATTGATGATCCGATCTTTACTAATCTTCACAAGAAGATTGATCCCCATCTCAAGAGCTGCACTCAGGTCTTGGAATTTTCAAAATGGCCGCCGTTGCCATGGAAACCGTGAACATATGTCAAAATCTTTTACCTCACTTATATCGGAAACCGCCAAAGGGATTTCCACAAGACTTGGCATGTATATTAAGTAGTGTTGGTAGAATATTCTGACCAAAAAAATCGTGAGCGAAAGGCCTCCATTTTCAAAATGGACGCCGACAAAATCGGCGAAATGTCAATGTTCTCTCATTTCAATGAAAATTGATATCTAGGGTTATTTTGAAAGGAAAAATTGATAGGTAATGATGAAAATTGCATGTAGGATCATCGCCATTTTCAAAATGGCCGCCGACAAAATCGTCAAAATTGCAATGTTCTCTGATTTCAATGAAAATTGATACCTAGGGTTATTTTGAAGTGAGAAATTGGTTGGTAATGATGAAAATTGCATTCAGGGTCATTTTTATTTTCAAAATGGCCGCCGACAAAATCGTAAAATTTCAATGTTCTCTAATTTCAATGAAAATTGATATCTGGGGTTATTTTGAAGTGAGGAATTGATTGGCACTGATGAAAATTGCATTCAGGGTCATTTTTACGATGCCACTGCTTCCAAAATGGCCGCCAAGAAAATCGGCAAATTGTTAATGGTCTTCGATTTCATTTCTCGGCGACTACTGAACGGAAATCAATGGAACCTCACAAGAATGAGCATTATGAGCATTAAGCATTATGATTAGATGTGCAGACTACTTTCGGAATTTTCAAAATGGCCACCGTTGCCATGGAAACGGCCAAAATGCTAAGCAATTGAAAAACACAAATATGATCATATATAAACTAAGCAAACTATTTTCCCTCAAGATAATACAATATTGCTAATCAAAGCACGTATGTTCGAGTAACTTGCCCCTAATTTGAAATATATTATCTTTATGAAAATAAAACACATTGTGACGACTGCATGCGTATGATTTCAACATATGCACTCATATTTATAAAAATTAATTTGGCGTTTATTTGAGGAAATAATCAGTAAATAATAAAGACGCGATAAAATACTGCGTTATTGAGAAAGAATACTCGATAATGTATATTGTGGTATATAAACTGAAGGATCAATTTAGGATGGGCACACAAGACGAAGACAAACAAAACAAAATACACAGCACATTATGTATTGAACACCACTATACGCAAACAAACACAAATAACGTAAATAAGACATGAGTCCTCCTACAGACAACTGGAGGTACAGACGAAACGAACATCGTTTTTATGCGGAAATCGTAATCGACATCATAACACGGAACTAAGAATATAAACACGCATATTAAGACAGCAAACAAAACTAAAAAAATGAGCAACAAGGATCCCACCAACAAATCGGGGGGAAATCAGGTGCTCGCGAAGGGTAAGCAATTCCTGCTTCTTATTTAACACCCACCGCGTTACTCATCTATACAGTCAAGTCCGGTCAGAGTCTTGGCAATGATAGAGGAAACATCAAGGTAAAAAGCAAACCTTTGATGAAGCACTTAGCAAGTCTGCCTCATAAGCGTGTAAAACAAATAGGCGAATGCCGGAGCACAATTCGCACCCATTAGAATACCAATCGTGTATTGAATTTGAATTTTGGTGTTTAACGCCACTTTCAGCAATATTTCAGCTATATCATGGTGACCAGTTTTAGTAGTGGAGGAAGCTGGAGTACCCGGAGAGAACCACCGACCCTGGGCAAGCAACTGGTAAACTTTATCAGTTGCGACAGCGAGTCGAGTGCACCTTTTTTGTAATTTATAAAGCTGGGCGCGAATCCACGCCGTATTGGTGCTAGGCTTATATGAGTTGCTAGATAAAACGACCTAACTCAATGAGCCACCCGTGCCCACAATCGTGTATTGAAATGACGCGTATAAACAAAAATACGTATATTATGTACATTTGTTTTGCCACTATATAACGTCGAGCCAATTAAATGGATGGCCTGTCATACAATAACACACTCCAAATATAAATTTTAAGATACCAAATGGGAAATTAGTAGTCATTACACTCGCTACAAACCCCGGTGAAAAGTCATGAATGAGGAACGGATGTGATTATGAATACGTTGTACTACATATCCATGACACAGATATTCTGTAGCGGTTAACCAAGTGAGGGTGCTGACCTTTACCTTTTGACGTAACCACTAGACACCCTTGTAAACAGCTTTAGAAGTGATGACTTTAATGTAACCACTAGGCACCCTTGTAAACAGCTTCAGAAAGGTTGACTTCAACGTAACCACTCGACACCCCTTTAAACACCTTTAGAGGTGATGACTTCAGTGAAACCACTCGACACACTTGTAAACAGCATTAGAAGTCATGACTTTAATATAACCACTAGGCACCCTTGTAAACAGCTTTAGAAGTGATGACTTCAATGTAACCACTAGACAGCTTTAGAAGTGATGACTTCAATGTATCCACTAGGCACCCTTGTAAACAGTTTTAGAAGTGATGACTTCAATGTAACCACTAGGCACCCATGTTAACAGCTTTCGAAGTGATGACTTCAATATAGCCACTAGGCATCCTTGTAAACAGCTTTAGAAGTGATGACTTCAGTATAATCACTACGCACCCTTGTTAACAGCATTGTAAGTGATGACTTCAATGTAACCACTAGGCACCCTGTCTGGCAGATATATATTTCATATGCAGGTGCAGCTAGAATGTTGCTACATACAAATTGAAAATTCACTATCTTAAAATAGGTTAATGCTTATAAACAATTAAGCAATCTTAATCTGTAGTATCTAATGTTAACATAAAACAAGACTTTACTTTACCAAGTATCTATCGCTACTACTTCCACCATACGTAGCAGCCAATGCTGCAGCACACACTTCAGAGTACGGTGCATTTTGACCAGACTGTACACTTGTAATACCTATAGTATATATACTATTGGTGTAGCCATCTCCGTTACAGTTATCAGACGTATCTCCATTACCAGTCGCCCACGTGAAGATGACACCTTTATTTCCTCTCCCCTTTTAAGATAGAAAAAAAAACGTATTTAACGTGACAATGGAATCTTCAGATTTCCATGCTGAAGATTTCCACTATTTCTTTAGAGATCATTGAAATATCGACCTTTCACTATTTCAATCGAGACCCAGCACCTCTCATTGAAAGCCAAAGCAAAATGCTATAATCAACTATAAACAAGATTATTGGCAATGCTTAACACTATTTTGGTTTTATCATCAGATGTATTGATAGAGAAAAGCTGATTACCAACAGAAAACCACCGACATTGTGTTAATCTGTGGCAACCTTTGCCACATAAGGTTGTATGTATTACATTTCGCCACCTTTGTATGGAGAGGATGTGGTCATAAACAGCAATATATAATTGACAAACTAATATATGTGAGAGGAATTATGTAGCCTTATATTTCTAATATCTTGATTTGTAGAATGATGTTTAAAATAGGAAATACACACATGTTCACTGTTCCGTTTGAACGAGAAAATCTTGATTTGTGTAATCCGTAAAATAACATAATGAACAAAATGTTCATTGTAACTACGTCGTTCAACAACTTTATCTATTAGAAATTTTTGACGTTTGATTCTTTTTCTTTCATTTTTTGAAACTTTGTTTTACAAGTTTTGTAAATAAACCTTAGAGAAATCCGCAGTGGCAATCAATAATGGACAATCTAGAGAAATTTAGGCAACATTGAGCACAAGGACAATCTAGAGACACAGGCAACATTGAGCACAAGGACAATCTAGAGAGACAGGCAACATTGAGCAGAAGGATAATCTAAAGACACAGACAACATTGAGTACAAGGATACTCTAGAGACACAGGCAACATTGAGCAGAAGGACAATCTAGAAACACAGGCTACATTGAGCAGAAGGACAATCTAGAGACACAAGCAACATTGAGCAGAAGGACAATCGAAAGACACAAACAACATTGAACACAAGGACAATCTAGAAACACAGGCAACATTGAACACAAGGACAATCTAGAGACACAGGCTACATTGAGCACAAGGACAATCTAGAGACACATGCAACATTGAGCACAGGACAATCTAGAGACACAGTCAACATTGAACACAAGGACAATCTAGAGACACAGGCAACATTGAGCACAATGACAATCTAGAGACACAGGCAACATTGAGCACAAGGACAATCTAGAAATACAGGCAACATTGAGGAGAAGGACAATCGAAAGACACAGACAACATTGGGCAGAAGGACAATCTAGAAACACAGGCAACATTGAGCACAAGGACAATTTAGAGACACAGGCTACATTGAACACAAGAAAGCGAACAAGAATGAAGACAAACAAAACAAAAAGCACAACACAGGAAATTGAAGAGACGATCAACAATAACCCCCTCATAAATCAGAAGAATGTGAAATCCAGTGCTCACAAAGGGTAAGTGATCTTATTCATCTTTGAAATTTTCAGTTTGTTTGGTAAACGATCGAAGAATTTCTCAGATGGCCTCCATATTCATAAACGACATATAATATGCTTTATGGTTGCACAAAAACCATGTAGGGGACAACAACCATATCACAAGACGACTGCAAAACTTGCAAACAAAAAGATTATTTGTATTTATTAAACCAAAGATAGATAGTTCTTTACTGTACTTATAACTGGGAAATGTCTAATTCATCTTAGAGTACACTATAATGATCTTCGAATACAAAAGTCATAAAAAAAAGAAGTTGAAATCAGTGGTCGCCTAAAGATGTAATGATAATACTTACAGTTGTAGTCCCTGTTTGTAATGCTGCCTTTGTCATTGTTCCAGGTTCAAAAAACCCGAACCCATCAGTGGGCCCCCAACTGTTGGAGTATATATCGACATTACTAATATAATGAGACAATGCCTGTGCTTCTTGTGAATCGGTTAGTGGGGAACCACCAAAAATCCTAACTCCTATGGAAACAGAAATAAACAAAGATATAAAATCAACTTTGCTATACCTATTCCATGACATCGATAAATATATTTGGTAGTTTTTATAAATATATTTGGTAGCTTTTCATAAATATATTTGGTAGCTTTATATAAATATATTTGGTAGTTTCTTTAAATGTATTTGGTAGTGTTTATAAATATATTTGGTAGTTTTTCATCAATATATTTGATAGTTTTTTTTATAAATATATTAAGTAGCTTTTTATAAATGTATTTGGTAGTTTTTATAATGTATTTGGTAGTGTTTATAAATATATTTGGTAGTGTTTATAAATATATTTGGTAGTTTTCATAAATATATTTGGTAGTGTTTATAAATATATTTGGTAGCTTTATATAAATATATTTGGTAGCTTTTTATAAATGTATTTTGTAGTTTTTATAAATATATTTGAGACCCAGTACACATTCCTAGCACTGATGTTTTCATGTTTCTGTTTAAAATTACAATTTGAATTGAAATGAACGACGTTTGATGCTTAATATCGATTTCATGGTTTTTAACCTTGCATCCAAGTGAACTTTAGATTGACCAATGAAACATCCCTTACAAAATGTGATCTGTGCACGCAAAGATACGAAAGTTCAGATTGCCGTAGAAGAAACGCTAGATCAAGCCATGTCAGATTGGTATAGAGGACAGGGTATCTAACTTAAAATTTTAGTCAGATTAAGAAAACCACATAAAGTCAAAATATTTAAAATCAAATTAAGCTAATAACGTTACTAAGACTAGATACGTGTATAATACATTAATATGCTTAATTACTGTTAACTAAAATATGTATTCAACATCAGTGAGTATATTCACCTAAAATAGTAGATCGATATGCTACTCCTACCACACAATCGTTGTTATCTCTTTCAGCAGCAATAAATCCTGCTACCTTTGTGCCATGACTGAAATAGAAAGGTCATGAATGGTCGAATAATTGTTTTGAGTTTTCTGCTTTCACCTGTTAATCATTATTTTAAACAGAAATGATTAGACTGTGCAATAATAATTCCATAAATAAAGAAAATAGACGCTGTTCCCCCTTACGGTAAAAGAAGATGAAAATCATTTTCAATTAGAATGTGCATAAAATATAATTTGATAATGATTATCTTTTAAAAAAAAAAATAGACGCGATTTCCTTTAATTTTGACACTATTACAAAAAATGAAACAAATCATATACGACATTTTCACATCAACACCGAGGCAAGTTCAAAATACATATACCGAGATACATAGTGTGTTAGAATGGATTCGAATCTGTCGAATGCGCAGTTTTCTGACTGGTTGTGTACAATGATTTTGTCTGTTTCTACGATTTTTCTATCTGGGAATTGTTTTTCCGATATTATATATACATAAATCTGAAAATTTAATCCAACAGTAATAGAATTAGATTTTGAACTCACGCCATTGACACACTGCAGCACCAATCGTCTAGCATTATGTCCAGTGTTCTAGACTACTCGGCAACATACGCTACAAAAATAGCTTCAATAGTCGAAGTGTTACTTTGTCTCGTAAGACGAATCTAGGAATTGACATATGGCATGTGTTTAAGCTTGCGTGGATGGTGCATATATATTTGTATTTTAATATGACAGCAATCTAACAATTTAAATATATTGAGATATAAATAGAATGACGAAGAATTCATCATACAGTCACTGGAAATACAGTCTTATTATGCCAACGTCGAAGCAAGCGAAAACCATATAATATATCTCATCCAATGGATTTCAAAGTTACTTGAAATACTAGATTACTAGGTTGATAGTTAATACTTGTTTCCCTCTAGAACAGTTATGGAACTATATTTTTGAGCTCAGTATTTGTTTGTTCTCCCTCGACGGAATTTGAACGCCGCAGCCCCAATCGTTTAATCTTATGTTCAGTGCCCTGTACCAATATATGTATAAGGGCCCGGGTGGCTCAATGAGTTAGGCAGTTGGATTACCTAACAACTCATACAACTCTATCACCAATACGTCGTGGGTTCGCGCCCAGCTTTGTAAATTACAAAAAGGTGCACTCGACTCGCAGTCGCAAGTGATAAAGTTTACCAGTTACATACCCATGATCGGTGATTCTCTCTGGGTACTCTGGTTCTTCCACCACTAAAACTGGTCCCCATGATATAGCTGAAATATGGCTGAAAGTGGCGTTAAAACAACAAAAAATCAAAAATCAAAATTATATATATAGCGGATGTGGTCGAGTGGCCTAGGACGCTGGAGATAAGGTTAAGCGATTGGTGCTGCAGTGTATCAATGGTGTAAGTTCAAATCCCGTCGAGGGAAGAACAAAAATGTGACAGTTCAAAGATCTAATTCTAACATTGTTTGGTTTATCAGATAGATATTGCTAGTTTTTGGGGCTATGAAAAAAGTTCTTACTCGTCATTTGCCGAGGAGGGAGAAGGATCATCATCAGCATCAGCTATATCAATATCGTTTACCGTATCCTACAAAAGAAGTGAAGTATGAAATTAGACAGAGTTTACTTAATTTGACAGTGTATCATCTATATATATATATCCACTATTCTGGCGAAACCTTTAACCCTTCCGGAGCACCTGCGTTCATATCTAGTTTTTAGTTGGGTTCGTGTTGCAAACTGGTTCACTGCTGATGTTAACTTGTACAAGAGAATATAAAGCTAACCATAATTTAGTTGACTTATGTAAAGTATACTAAATAGAAAGTTAACGTGCTGGTCTGATTCCCACGTTAACTAAAGAAGCTGACATTTTGACCGTTTTCATTTAACTTTTAGATATGTTAAATCTGCACCTATCTGTATATGACCCTTGGTAAAAGTGAACATTTTTCAAAATTACTACTACACATAAAAAAATTAGTAGTATATTTTACTGCAAATGAATTGTGACAGAAATAATTATAATTAGTACCTTTCAAGGACAAAAAGTGATTGATTGGTGGTTGCATAACTTCTAGTGGCAAATATGCCTTGTATATTCAGGACGATGAACGAGGAGAAATTGAAACATGGGTTTATAACGTTTTACTATCATTTATGAATGCCATATTAATCTTAATATATATTTCTCGTTGCAACTGTTTATCATTTGAATTGTCCATCAAATAGCAACAGTAAAATATTGTTTGCTCTGGTAATCTACCATGGCTTGGTCAACCGTTACAGAGTATCTGTGTCACAAATGACCACGGATATGTTCCGTTTGTTATAATCATAATCCGATGTTTCCCTCAATCACAAGTAATTACCGGTTTGAGTAAAACAATGGATTCAACATGTGGAGCAGGAACTACCTACCCTTTCGGAGCACCCAATATTGCATCCGTTGTTTATTTGTCAGAGGAGTTCGTATTGTTCATGTTGTCAAATTACACGTCTTCACGATTTTAGTTTCGTGTTGTGATGTCAGTTACGTCTTGACACAGTTTCCATATCAGATGATGTTCACGTTGTTTAACAGTAACACGACAACGTGTCACACGAGGAGCTGGAACTGCTAGCACTTCCGGAGCACCCGATTTCACCACCGGTTTCAGTGGAGTTTGTGTTGCTCGATCGTTCATTTTCTGTGCAATGTTTTGTAGATCGTAGTTTGTTCTTCTGTACTGGCCACTGCATTGTCTGTCCTTCTTCGATGTACGGCCTCTGATTAACCGTTTGGTATCTTCAAACTTTTCATGGGTATAAATGAGACGACATAATTTTATAATTTGTTTCTTTACCACATTATCATTTAAATCTGGGTGGTCTGTTTGTAAGCCATCATCTAGTATAGCAACAATTACTCCATTCCCTGTGTAACCATCCGCCCATGCTTCACTGACTTTCATCGAAGGCTTTACATTATCATTCTGAAAAATTGGTGGCAGATATGGCAATAGATGCATAATCAGAACATGTTACCTCGGTCATCCATGCATCACAGACTTTCGTCGAAGACAATGAAGTACATTTTAGTACCTATTTAGGTATGCATATAAGCGGTTGTCCTTTCCATTACAGACCGCATATCAGATCAAATATATATCACAAAACTTTGAAGTATTATTGCACTATTAAGAAAAAAAATTAAATTCCTTTTTACTCGACAAGTTCGTTCATTTTCATATTTATCATCACTTGTCTTTTAATTCACCGCTATCAGTATTTGAGTAATCGTACGTAAACGCCATATTAATGTTTTAAATACTACGATTTATTAGGTTTAATTGCCACATCTTAGCTAAAAGCATTCTGAAAATAGAACATTTGAGTAACTACATAGTATTATTGATTTTATATACATATATGTTAAGGTCCCAAATCGCCGAATGACTAAGTACCATAATATATATTTTACTATAATTGTATTGTTATTATATTTGTTTTTTTATCTAATAATGTTAAATGATAATTCTCAATAGGGTTTTTGTTTGATATTTTACTAAGAAAATGTTTAGGGAAATTTTATGTGATCTGTGTTTGTAACAGTTTTTTCTACAAATCAGTTTGTGTTTTACATGTACTAAATACGATCTTAACAGAAAGAGAGACGTTTTAAACTGAAATTGTGTGTCATTCCACTGTATATATTATTTTTAGTATGTACTGTATATAGTTTTATAATATGTAAGCATATCTTGGACGCAACCACTGCTACCCGGTGGTGGTTGCCCCCGTTGTAAAGGGGTAGTTTTTCCAAATAAATATATATATATATA
>MJUT01011524.1:2470-30795 GCA_002080005.1 Gigantidas platifrons
TTTGGGGTTGATATTGTCTCAGGAATAGAAATTAGGCCAACCAATGGTGAAAGAAACAAGTTTTAATGCTCTTTCGGTGTCAAACCACTAATTCACCAATCAGAGCTTGGAACATATACGAAAGTAGTCCCTTTTCAAGAAAAAAGTTCTTTCACTTTGTAGTATTGTGAAAACTACTGAATGGAATGGACTAATTAAAATTGATAATTGAAGTTAAATATATAGGGATTATTTTGAGCCCAAATTTGATGGACTTAGTTGTATTTTAATACCTCTATGGAGGATTTGATGCATGACCTATAAATACTGAATTTCTTGGGGATGACCGAGCTATTTTTAGAGTAGGTGCTTTCCGTAGCATGGCATTTCACTGCAAGATTTTAAACATGCCCTGATATTTTGACAGAACGTAGAGGAATCATGTACGTTTCAGAAAATATATGGTCTTGGAAAGGTTAAACTTAAGATAAAATGACCAGGTAAGCTCGAAAAAACACAAATTTAGTAGAAAACCTAAAAGAAATTAATTAGTGGTTTTACACCTTAATAGTGTGGATCATACATTGTATCTTTTATTAAGATTAGGAAACAAACAAACATTTTCCTTAAAAAATCGTAAACTTCTGCGAGTATGTAATGATTGTTGTATCTGCGTGTTTATCTACATTCACGACCTTAATGGCGGACTGAACAATTATGTCACATAGCGGCGGCGTGCAGTATTAAGGGGGATAATTTGAAAACCCCGTCTATATCATCAACCAGTATATGTCTGTATATATATATATTATCTACCTTTAGCACCTGCGCACTCAAATTATCGATTGGAAAAAAACATGATAATTTTAAAAGTTTCTGTAATGAATAAAAGCCTACAAGGCCATTTCCGTGAGGTCATGCACAATGACTACACATTACAGTCCGACAAAAGTTAAGCACCACCTGACTTGTTTCAATAATATCTTTTCTAATAATGAACTTATTTCAAATCGGTTTGCTGTTTTCATTACCTGTACACACATAACTGTGAAACAGGTTATTGATCGATTTTTATTTATGTGTATATGACAGGATGTGTAAAGTGTCATGTCTACTTTTCAACATTTGTGTTTGCGAACGAAAGCTGATTTGTTTTATGAAGGTTATTCCAGAAACGTGCCGTGCACACTCAATCTGGTATCTAGTATTCTACGTTTTTATTAAAGAATGACAAATCCTTACCTTTAATCACTCAACTGTAAATTTACCTATGTTATTTAAATCATTTAACCACACAATATTTTATTATAATATATATGTAGGGGTATTATGGTGTTTAACGCCACTTTGAAAAAAATTTCAGCTATATTGTGACAGGGGAGACCTGAGGACCCGGAGAAAACCACCACATGTCGCAAGTCACTGACAAATTCTTTATCACATAATATTGCACACTTCTCCCAGATCGAGATTAGAAGTCACAATATTAGTGGTGATAGGCACTGATTCCATAGGTAGTTGTAAATCCAACTGCCATACGAATATGGCCAGACATGAACCCTATAGAGCATGTATGGGACTTTATTGGCCGACAAATTAACCAGCGCAATCCAAAATGTCAAAATATTGACGAATTAAGAACTGCTATCTTACAGGAGTGGCAACAGTTCCCTCAGGAACGGCTTAGGCGTCTGGTGCGAAGTATTTATGCCTGCACATACGCACAATAGATGCATTCAAAAGTTCTTAAAATTTGAAGACTCTGCATTTTAATGCAATGTTAAAAACTTCCATCAAAGACAAACTGGTTTTATGTTTTTCCAGTGTCTGTTTTGAACCCCATTTTTGCCACGTCATAGTCACGTCTTTTAGGATAATACATACTTCGTAGACTGGTAATATTAGAGCCCTTGGTGTAGTCTTTTAAGAAGTGTAAGAAAAATTGTGATATCTATTTCATTGTTTTAACAGTATTGATGTAAAAAAATATATCGATACAAATATAGGGTGGTGCTTATCTTTGGTCGGAGTGTTTATTATTACTTTGTTTACATGTATAAACAAATATGCGATGAAAACGCACTCATCTGGGGTTTTCCCCGACGGATGTGCCGGCCGCCTCACACGTGACATTTTATTACGAGGGGGCACTTATTAAATATGTTTCGTGTCATTTAAGTGATTGAAATAAATATTTGAATATATTATTACTCACAAAACAGTAGTTTGATTCAATATATGTGCTCAAATTTCGGTGATTCCGTCATCATATGTGAAGGGGGCTAAACGGAACAGCCGTTATGTGGCGGATTCTAAGGTGTCCTAGGGTCATGTAAATTACCGGATTTGCCATATTAGAAAAGATATAATTCATGGCAGCCGTAGATTTGTGTACATTTAACCATCGGTTGGGAATTTGTATTCGTATTTTATCCCTCGCTAGCGCTCGGGGAAAAACAATCGAATACAAATGCCCAACCCATGGTTAAATGAGCACAAATCTACGGCTGCCATGAATTATTTCTTAAATATTCAGCAAATTTAAAGATACATAACTATGGAGGCTTGTAGAAAAACATATTTATTCAATTTAATGGTGTTAATGTACTTATTAGAGGGACTCCACAAATGAGATAATAGTGCCTGTAAGGCCCAACCTGAATTGGAATTGGAATTCAGCAAGTTCTACAAATGGGTGAAATCGATAGCTCTATATTCACAAAAAAAAACAAAAAAAACAACAACAACAACAACAAACAAACAAACAAACAAACAAACAAATAAACAACAATACGAGATACAATTCAGCATCTAAGTATATTTAAGAAACAAATGACATAATGTTTGAATACCGCATCAGCAATTTAAATCTTTATTTGAGCATTTTCAGAGTATTTAAATTTTTTTAATTATCTATGAAATACCTATACTAATATTGTTATTAAATAATATTACACTATTTAACTTTTGTGTTTCCTTGTACGTGGGAGTGGCCGTTATGGACGTGATCGTATGGTCGTTGGAGTTACAACTACCTATGTAATCAATACCTATCACCACTAACGTTGTGAGTTTTAATCCCGCTCGGGTGGGGTGTACTCGATTCAACATTATGTGTTAAAGTTTGTCATTGACTTTCGACAGGTCGGTGGTTTTCTGCGGGTACCCCGGTTTTCACCTCCAATAAAACTGGCCGCTACTATATAGCTGACATATTGTTGAAAGTGGGGTTAAACACCATAAACCTATACCAAGCCTTGTATGTGGGATTTGTTGGTCCTTTACTGTTATTCATTCTTTGTTGAGCACGAAGTTTGTGAGGAAGTATTAGTAGGGTACGGTCAATGTTGCTAAATCCTTTCCTTGTGACTTTCATGAAGGCTTCCATGGATTTTTAGACCCCTCTTTCTGAGTTTGATTGTTTTCTACATTTGTTACGTTAGGAGTTGTATGGTTTCTTGAATCCAATTGACTCTTGTTCAATATACAGTGTGGATTCTGTCAAGATAGAAGCACTTTAGATCATCTTGTCCATTTTGAAACATTTATTCTAAACGCTTTTGCCATTTTAGCTTTAAACAACAATCATATTATATATTTTTTTCTGTGTGATATTTTTTTTTTCATTTTATTCGTAAATTTTATTTCTATGACAACATTGAACAATTATAGTGTAACTAACTGTGATGTCCGATTACCAAAAATATGTCACGACTGACCGCACAACTGATATTTCACGAATGCGCGAAGCGCATGAGGGAATTATCAGTGTTGTGTGGTTATGAGTGACATATTTTTGGTAATCGGACATCGAAGTTAGTTATACTGTTTATTATATAGACTGATTTGAGCCAATAAATTTGATATTTTCTTTCATCTGCATTGTATGTGTTTATTTTTATTTTTTATTGCGCATTAATATACAACTGTGTCCTTGGTTACTCGTTGATTCCATCCACTTTATTCTTTGAAGTTAAAATGGCGCCGCCCTTTGAACATGTATTTATGACAGAAAAGTTTGTCTAATGCTTTAAATTTTGTAAATAAATATATTCATGTCCACATATTTCGATTAGGAATGTAATTTCATGTTGTTTACTTGTAAACTTTATGACCATAGTGGTCATAGCATGCACTCGACCTTGAAAGACACAATTTTTTTTATTGACACTTGATTTATGTTTCGTTTTTATTATGTATATTTCAATTGTAACCTTGTGGGAAGAATGTTTTGTGAAAAAAGTCGGATGCATACTAATATTTGGCCGTTAACAAAACCAAAACTATTTCAAATTCGATGGATTATATAATTAGAAAACAATTAATTTAACAATATAACAGCTAGGAAATGTAAATCGTTAAATGTGGGTCGAAGCGGTTCAAATGTTAAATGTGCAATTCAAACGGATTATAACGGAAGGAAAATCGACTAAAGTTCACTCAGAATCGTAATCATATGATTCTTTTATATTTTGTTTTTGCTATTTGTAGTCCGAAATCATCACTTTGTCTTTTCTGACTAAACTGGGGATTGTTAAAATTAAAAGTTCCTCCGTAAATGTAAGTGTTCCCATAAAAAAGAGATTACATCTTAGTGTCAGAAGTCATTGAACTAGTACTTGTGGTTGACGAAAGCTGTGACAAATTTGGATTTATTTCAGCAGCAATATAGCGAAGACTGTTATTTGGAGTTAATGTATTGCAGACGATTATTTGGGGGTGGTTAAAGTTTTACTGTTGGAAATATTCTTTTTGCCGAGACCTCATGATTTTTTAGCATAATTCTGCCATGAAAAGTATTAAAACTGTCAATGTTTGCCAAATTTACCTGCTTTTTATTGTATCACAATGAAATACTAGATTAAGATATCATTTTGTTTATTTTTTAAATCTTTCCTTTATCGTAACTTAAACTAACAATATGTCAATGAAATAAAGCAAACGGACATCATTCCTTAAAATATTCTTAAAAAAGTAGTTCCGGCTCAAAAAATGGCGGGAAAAATAGCGGTATTTCATCGATATCTATATAATAATACCTATTAATTAAATACATTTTGTATTTGTAGACTGACACCGCAAAATGCAGTTTCTTATAACAGCAATAGTTGCTGTGATTTTACTTGTCAGTGTGGTATCATCATGTCCTAGTGGCTGTGGTTGTACTGACACTTCAGATGGAGTTCATGTTAACTGTTCCAGTAGAGGACTGGAAAGTATTCCAACAGACTTACCTAATAACACTTATGACTTGTAAGTATGTGACTGCAAAAAGATTATGCTCTATGTGTAATATATATTATTGTACAATAATATCCCCAGCAAAGCTATTCATAAAACTGGCCTCCCAAATCAGATACCGGCCACTTTTTACGCCTGATGATTCTATTCATTACTGGTTTTATTAACCATGACCCTTTAAACGGTCAAGGTAAATGAGTTTTCGACTTCTGGTCTGTTTTATTTATATCGTCTTATATACCTATTATTTATTACAGACGATATAAATAAACAGACCATAGTCGAGCAACCCTTTACGGTGTCCGCCTAAATATTCATGGTTAATAAAACTAGTAATGATTAAATTCAACATGCGTAAAAAGTTCCCGGTAACTAATTTTGGTATCCAGCTTGTGCCTTGTCCGACCGCGATTAAATTATGTCGGGGCTCTCTAATTTGACCTTGAACCTATTCATAACTATCAAGGTGTATTCGAGTGGGATATCACGTGCACAACACATGTACTTGACTATTTACATTATTTCCATCGACTCAGTAGCAATAGTACGACTTCAAAGAGATTATATTTACGACGTAATAATCCCTTTCAACCCTGCTTTTTTTTCGTATAAGATATCATTTGTGGATAGGCGACTAACAGAGAATAAGTTTCAAAAATTAATTGCTTGTAGATTTTTAATTTCATTTATTAACAATGTAAGATTACAATACAAAAAATGCATCGTTGGGTGTAGATTTTGTTACTGATTCGATTATTGCAATTCAATTGAAATGCACATAACCAGATTTGAATAAAATGTTCTATTTATAATTTCCCCCTTGATGCAGGTCAGATGTTCCTTTAAAATATAAATTAATTTTCTGTACAAAGTAAAAAAGAAAAAAAAACTGAAAAACCAAAAACATGCATATTTCATTTTATTTACAAGTTGAATTATTGTACAAATTAGATACCGTACATTTCAAACAAAAGAACTGAGCATTATAGAATATGGAAAGCTTCTTTTTTCGCACTCGTTATACAGGTAAAGGCCTCGACGCCTTCGGCATCTCGTCCTTCACCTGTATACTCGTGCGGAAAAAGAAGCCTCCCAAATCCAATAAAGGACAGTTTTTTTGTTTGAAATGTACGGTATCCTATGCTTAGCTCACATTGCCAAAGGCAATGTGAGCTTTTGCCGTCACTTGGCGTCCGTCGTCCGTTAAATTTTCACATTTCAATTTCCTCTTTGTAACCACTAAGTCAAATGAATTGAAACTTGGTAGGCACCATCTATGGAAGGTCCTTTATAAAGATGTCTCATTTTATCCCGATCCATTAACAAACATGGCCACCACAGGCAATTCTTGTTTCTGATTGGCCGATTTTTTAAAATATTCTAATCTGAAACTGCGCGGCCAAATGAACCGAAACTTGGTAAGAAGCATCTATGGGAGGTCTTGTATAAAGATTGCCCATATCGTACCGATCCGTTAACAAACATGCGGTCACAGACCATTCTTGTTTCTGATTGGTTGATTTCTAAAAAATCTTCTCTGAAACCGCCTGGCCAAATGAATCAAAACTTGGTAGTAGGCATCCTTGGAAGGTCACGTATAACGATTGCTTATTTAGTTCTGATCCGTTAACAAACATGGCCTCCACAGGCCATTCTTGTTTCTGATTGGTTGATTTCTAAAATATATTCTCCTCTGAAACCACTTTCCCAAATGAACTGAAATTTGGTAGGTAACATCTATGGAAGGTCTTCTATAAACATTGCTCATTATGTCTTGATCCATTAACATACATGGCCGCCACAGGCAATTATTTTTTTCTGTTTGGCCATTTTTTTTAAAATCTTCTCGTCTGAAACCGCTAGGCCAAATGAAACAAAATTTGGTAAGAAGCATCTATGGAAGGTTCTCTATAAATAATGCTCATGTCGTCTAGATTCATTAACAAACATGGCCGCCACAGGCCATTCTTGTTTCTGATTGGTTGATTTCTAAAAATTCTTCTCTCAAACCGCCAGGCCAAATGAATCAAAACTTGGTAGGAAGCATCTTTGGAAGGTCATGTATAAAGATTACTCATTTAGTTCTGATCCGTTAACATACATAGCAACCACAGGCCATTCTTGTTTTTGATTGGTTGATTTCTAAAATATCTTCTCCTCTGAAACCACTTAACCACATGAATTGAAATTTGGTAGGAAGCATCTATGGAAGGTTCTCTATAAAGATTGCTCATTTCGTCCCGATCGATTAACAAACATGGCCACCACAGGCCATTCTTGTTTCTAATTGATTGATTTCTAAGAAAGTCTTCTCATCTGAAACCACTCGGCCAAATGAATCAAAACTTGATTGGAAACACCATTGGAAGGTCCTCTATAACGAATGCGCATTTAGTTGCAATCCGTTCACAAACATGGCCGCCACAGGCCATTCTTTTTTCTGATTGGTTGATTTCTAAAAAAAAACATCGCCTCTGAAACCGCTTTCCTAAATGAAGTGAAATTTGGTAGAAAGCATGTATGGAATGTTCTCTATAAAGATTGCTCATTTCGTTCCGATTCGGTAGCAAACATGGCTGCCACAGGTAATTCTCGTATCAGATTGGTCGACTTTTAAAAATATTCTTCCCTGCAACTGCTTAGCCAATTGAACCGATTGCTAATTTCACCCCCGATCTGTTTACAAACATGGCTGACGTAGGCAATTATTGTTTCTGGTTGGTTGATTTCTAAAGATCTTCTCTGAAACTGCTTGGCCAAATGAACCGAAATATAGTGGAAAGCACCAATAGAAGGCTTTGTATTAAGTTTCTTCAAAGCATAATGAAAGGTGAGCGACACAGGCTCAGCCCACTGAGCCTCTAGTATTGAATGTATGAAAACTGAAGATACCTACGCGGTAATCAAGTCGCAAATCATAGGACAGACAACGGCAAAATAGAAAAGAGACAAAGGGACACACAATGAACTACAAAACAAAATATGTAAAACTAAAAATCTGGGGTGAATCCAGGTACTCCGAAAGATTAGCAGTTCTTGCTCCACTAGTGGCACCCACTGTGTTACTTTTGTTGCATTCCTGTTGATATGTCATGAACGTGGAAAAGACCGGAACATATCCGTGGTCATCTGCAACACAGATATTCCGCAATGGCTAATAAAATCATGGGAGCTACCTCAAACTCAAAGCGATTGTTTTATAGACAAGTATATCGTCCTTTTTATTTCTAAGGATCTTGTAGGTGTCTAAGTTTAGTAATACCATTTTTTCAAAGCACGATACAGTTGAAATATTGCTAAAGTTGCCGTTAATTATCAATCAACCAAAGCTTGTGACGTGCAATTCCAATTATTCACTTAAGGTGGTACCATACACTTCATGTAAAATTTGAGCTGCTCCTTTAATTCTCTTATTTTTTTGGCAGTGTGTTTCAATATATCCACTGTAATAAATATCAAAATTTTAACAAATTCCATCCAACAGATTCAGAGCTATGAATTCGCAAACCACATACATTTTGTATCAGCTTTTCTCCCTGTGATTTTGATCACCGAGATGCTTGAAACCTGCATACAATCATATGATCAAAACGGTCAACTGATTTTAAAGAGTTATCTCCCTGTATGGTATGGTACCCCTTTGAGCATGTTTTAATAGTCGGTGAAGGTATCGGTGACGTTCCTCCGACATTCTACAATGTCAACAATTAATGTAATGTATTTACAAATGTCGCAAGCAACATAATTTTTAAATTTTTAAAAGAAATTAATTTATATAACACAAAATTAGATTAGATAGCATATGTTCTAAATATACGGTTTTATATTTTTAATGTTTCTTTTTATTTGTATATATAATCCAATATTTTATAGACAGGTATGTTTTATTTGTAATGGTCTTGTAGGTATCTTCAAGTTAATAATACAATTTGTTCACGCCACGCTATAGCTAAAATATTGCTAAGGTTGGCGTTCAGCACTAACCAATCAATCATTCCCGCGACTTCAAATAGTTTTAGCCTTTTGAATTGTCAGGTGCAGCCTCTGATATAATCTTCACATTGTGGAAGGAAATCAGTACTTGGTAGAAGTAGAACAACCTCTGACATAATGTTGACATTGTGGGAGGAAATCAGTACTTGGTTAAAGTAGAACAACCTCTGACATAATCTTGACATTGTTGAAGGCAGTCAGTACTTGGAAGAAGTAGAACAACCTCTGACATAATGTTGACATTGTGGAAGGAAATCGGTACTTGGTTAAAGTAGAACAACCTCTGACATAATCTTGACATTGTTGAAGGCAGTCAGTACTTGGTAGTAGTAGAACAACCTCTGACATAATCTTCACATTGTGGAAGGAAATCAGTACTTGGTTGAATTAGAACAACCTCTGACATAATCATCACATTGTTGAATGCAGTCAGTATTTGCTTATGTTTGAATTGTTATTTTCGTTGTGAGGTCTCTGCTAAAAATAATACCAATATAGAAAGCCAAGCATCCACATTTTTGTACATAAATTATATGCAATAACAAACATAAGATACTCTTTGCTTATTTACATCCACATTACAACTGGTTGAGTATTATAGCTAGAAACATATGTTGACTATTTATAGGAAGTTACAGTACAATAACATATCAGTGATAGAGGACAAAACTTTCAACAATCTACCACGTTTGTACCGGCTGTGAGTATCATTTAATATCATTTTTTCAAAGGTATAACTCTATTTTATTAGCCGAGTTGCAACGAAGTTGCAGTCGCCATACGTTTTGGTGTAAGGTGGACGGGAGGATGGGTGGGCGTATGCTGGCCTGTCTTTGTTAACGCGATAGCGCTCATAGTTTTTGGTCGATCATCATCATTTTTGGTAGGAAGCATTATTACACTATTATTTAGAGCGAGTTCGAAATGCAGATTAATCTATTGGTTTGTTTTTGTAAAATCATTGTTTTTTTAATTGAAAAGGTACATATTTTGAGAGTTACACATTTCCATGAAACCACAAAAGATAGAAACTTAATATTTGGTATGGGTGGAGATGCCAATGTGAAGTTGTGCATTCAACATTTGTATCCCTCGGGATCGGCCACACCCTGCTGGGGAATATGTATCAACAAAATGTGACCGAGATCCCCACCCTAAACCATATATATTTATGATCAGGGTGACTAAGCAAATTAAATGCATCATAGCTCAGGCCCCGGGGTCATACACCACCCCCTACCTAAAGTGATTTTTTTAATGGTTGAGATCCCCACCCCTAAACCATATATATCTATGATCAGGGTGACTAGGCAAATTAAATGCCTTATAGCTTAGGTCCCGCGGGTCATATCCCACCCCCTACCTGAAGTGAGCTTTTAAATGGTTGAGATCCCCACCCCTAAACCATATATATTGATGATCAGGGTGACTAAGCAAATTAACTGCCTTATAGTTCAGGCCCTGGAGGGTCTAACATGTACCCCACACCCTAACTGATGTGAACCTTTTAATTGTTGAGATGCCCTCCCCAGCATCATATATATTTATGATCAGGGTGACTAGGCAAATTAAATGCCTTATAGGTCAGGCCCTGGGGGGTCATACCCCACCCCCTACCTGAAGTGAACTTTTAATGGTTGAGGTCCTCACCTCTAAGCTATATATAGTTATGGTCAGGGTGAATAGACAAATTAAATGCCCCAATATTTTGACTTGGAAATCGGATGTTGCATCTTTGATGCTTTCTCGATTTTTAAAAATTGTTGTAATGAATACATTTAATTGTAGTGATATAGTGGTAATATAGATATAGTTGAAAGTAAAAGATATCAATGAACGGATTGTTCACCTGGGTTTATCTACTACAAGAAGACAAGCAAATCACAAGTAATTAAGCCACAATTCCTGAACGTATTTTGGTCGTAGCTTCATTTAATATTATTTCGAATATCAAATATGTATTGTGTAAGAAATACCAGAGGGTCAATGTCCATAATGAGTTAAGGGCCTGGGTAACTCAATGAGTAGGTAGTTGGATTACTTTGCAACTCATACAAGCCTATCATCAATATGGCGTGGGTTTATGCCCAGGTTTGTAAATTACAAAAAGGTGCACTCGACTCGCATCCGAAAGTGATCAAGTTTACCACTTGCTTTCCCATGCTCCAGCTTCTTTCAACAATAAAATTGGTCGCCATGATATAGCTGAAATATTGCTGAAAGTGGCATTAAATAAAAAAAAATCAAAAAAAAAATCAACCAATGATTTAATAAATACATTTGTTGACTATTTATAGAGAGTTACAGTACAATGACATATCAGTGATAGAGAACAACACTTTCAGCAATTTACCAAAGCTACGATATCTGTGAATATCATTTAGTGTGATGTGTAGAGATGTATAACCACATAATGTTTTTTTTATAAATTAAAAGTAATATAGATATAGTTAGGGTTTAGTTATCAAAATATTTTATTCATATTCAAGATGAGAACGAGTTCACTAATGTATAATTATTATACCAAAATACAGACTTTACGTATTTTCACCTGACAGTTCTTTATCGAGAGAGGATCAATCGATATCTGCCACCTGGGAAGGTATTAGGTAAGGACTATGGACTGTCAACTGGAAACCGTCACTACTGACCAGTTCATTTAAATACATCGTTGGCTTACATGATAACATATATTGTATACAGATGTTTTGATATCTTCAGTTTTTTCTTATCATGGTGGCCTATATGCTCAAATATTTATTTTTTTATAATGAATTTAGGATGTTGGACAACAAATCTTTTAGAAAGTGTGTTTGTTTTGTTGCAGCTACATTTACAAGATCAAAATTAAATGGAGAATTCTAGCTGTGTGTGTTTTTTTTTGTGTTTTTCATTTCATCATTCAGGAATGTTCTGAGACTTAATACCTACTTAATTTATTGTATTTGATATATGACGTTGAAAAACAATTACACACAGTATCACAGATTTAAACTTAGTTTGATTGTATTTGTGTATTGTTTTTATTACAGGCATTTGCATCACAATAAGATCACATCAATCAAATCAGGAACGTTCAACAACTTGACGAACCTTTATCGGTTGTAAGTATTCCTCTTATTTTATTTCATATTGTAACTTACACTATTTGTATATGTACAATTTACATTTGTATCTATGCTAAGAATAATTTATGCAAAATATTAAAATTGCTAGGTAAAGACTATGAACTGAGAACTGGAAACCGTCACTACTGGCTAGTTCATATAAATACATCGTTTGCTTACATGATAAAATATATTTGTATACAGATGTTTTGATAACTTCAATTTTTTATTATAATGCTCAAATGTTTGTTTGTTTATAATCAATTTATGATGCTGGACAACAAATCATTTAGAAAGTGTGTTTGTGTTTTTGCAGCTACATTTACAAGATCAAAATTTAATAGAGAGTTCATGTACTTATGTATTAGGTTTAAAGATTTTGCCCTCATTTCTACCATTTCCGATTAATATACTGGAGCTGTTGTAGCTGTGGTTTTTTTTTTGTATTTTGTATTTCATCATTCAGGAATGTTCTGAGACTTACTACGTACTTAATTTATTGTATTTAATATATGACGTTGAAATACAACTACACACAGTATCACAAATTTAAACTTAGTTTGATTGTATTTGTGTATTGCATCTATTGCAGATTTTGCATCACAATAAAATCACATCAATCAAATCAGAAATGTTCAACAACTTGACGAACCTTTATTGGTTGTAACTATTCCACTTATTTTATTTCATTATGGAGCTTATGCTACTTGTATATGTACAATATATCTATATTAAGAAGAATTTATACAAAATATTTAAATTCCACAACAAAATAAAATACCTTTTTGTAATTCTAATCAAACATACAATTACAGTATAACAGGCAAAGATTGAGCACATTTAATAATTGAATCCGATTTGAAACTTATTTAAGTAAATAGCTACATTAATTAGAATGGGTTGTTTATTTTTTTCCTAACAAGAATATAAATACATTTTATTCAAGCAATTTAAAATACCACAATATTTTGTTATGAGTAGTGCTTAAATTGTAGATATATAGTAGTAATATAGTTATAGTTGAAAGCAAAAGATATCAATGAACGGATTGTTCACCTGGATTGGTCTACGAAAAATTAAACAACAACCCCTGTACGTTATTCGATCGTAGCTTCATTTAATATTATATCGAGTATCAAATATGTATTGCTTAATACATGCTAGAAGGCCAATGATTTGATGAATACATTTGTTGACTATTTATAGAGAGTTACAGTACAATGACATATCAGTGATAGAGAACAACGCTTTCAACAATCTACCAAACTTACGATATCTGTGAGTATCACTTAGTATAGTTTGCATAGTTGTATAACTACATTATGTCATATATAAATTAAAAGTAATATAGATATAGTTCGGCTCTAGTTATCAAAATGAAAGATGATTCGAACACATTTTATGCTTGTTTTCACTTAATTTTGTTCTTCAAATTACAATGAATTGGAAAATTGTTAATAAGGATCAAACCTTTTCCTATACTGATTGATTGATTGATTGATGTTTGGTAGCTTAACGTTCCCGTGACACATATTTTATTCATATTCAAGATGAGAACGAGTTCACTAATGTATAATTATTATACAGAAATACAGACTTTACGTATTTTCACCTGACAATTCTTAATGAAGAGTGTTACAATCTACCACCAGTGTTGGGCAAGGTCAGTGGACTGAGCACTATAAATCGTTCCTAGTATCTAATTTATATTAATACATTGTTGGCTTACATGATAAAAAATATATTTGTATAAAGATGTTGTTATACTAATTAAAATCACATCAATCAAATCAGGAATGTTCAACAACTGGGAAGGTGCTAGGTAAGAACTATGGACTGTGAACTGGAAACCGTCACTACTGACCAGTTAATATAAATACATCGTTGGCTTACATGATAAAATATATTTGTATACAGATGTTTTGATAACTTCAATTTTTTCTTATAATGCTCAAATGTTTGTTTATTTATAATCAATTTATGATGCTGGACAACAAATCAATTAGAAAGTGTGTTTGTGTTTTTGCAGCTACATTTACAAGATCAAAATTTAATAGAGAGTTCATGTACTTATGTATTGGGTTTAAAGATTTTGCACCCATTTCTACCATTTCCGATTAATATACTGGAGCTGTTTTAGCTGTGGGTTTTTTTTATTTTGTATTTCATCATTCGGGAACGTTCTGAGACTTACTACGTACTTAATTTATTGTATTTAATATATGACGTTGAAATACAACTACACACAGTATCACAGACTTAAACTTAGTTTGATTGAATTTGTGTATTATATCTATTGCAAATATTTGCATCACAATAAAATCACATCAATCAAATCAGACATGTTCAACAACTTGACGAACCTTTATTGGTTGTAACTATTCCACTTATTTTATTTCATTATGGAGCTTACGCTACTTGTATATATACAATGTATCTATATTAAGAAGAATTTATGCAAAATATTTAAATTCCACAACAAAATAAAATACCTTTTTGTCATTCTAAGAAAACATACAAGTACAGTATAACAGGCAAAGATTGAGCACATTTAATAATTGAATCGGATTTGAAACCTATTTAAGTAAATAGCTACATTAATTAGAATGGGTTGTTTATTTTTTTTCCTAACAAGAATATAAATACATTTTATTGAAGCAATTTAAAATACCACAATATTTTGCTATAAGTAGTGCTTAAATTGTAGAGATATAGTAGTAATATAGTTATAGTTGAAAGTAAAAGATATCAATGAACGGATTGTTCACCTGGATTTGTTTACGAAAAAATAAGGACCAACTCCTGTACGTTATTCGATCGTAGCTTCATTTAATATTATATCGAGTATCAAATATGTATTGCTTAATACAAGCATTTGTTGACTATTTATAGAGAGTTACAGTACAATGACATAACAGTGATAGAGAACAACGCTTTCAACAATCTACCAAACTTAGACTATCTGTGAGTATCATTTAGTATGGTTTGCATAGTTGTATAACCACATTATGTCATATATAAATTAAAAGTAATATAGATATAGTTGGGCTTTAGTTATCAAAATGAAAGATGCTTCGAACACATTTTATGCTTGTTTTCACTTATTTTTGTTCTTCAAATTACAATGAATTGGCAAATTATTAATAATGCTCAAACATTATCCTATACTGATTGATTGATTGATTGATTGATGTTTGGTAGCTTAACGTTCCCGTGACAAGTATTTTATTCATATTCAAGATGAGAACGAGTTCACCAATGTATAATTATCATACAGAAATACAGACTTTACGTATTTTCACCTGACAATTCTTATTGAAGAGTGTTACAATCTACCACCAGTGTTGGGCAAGGTTGGTGGACTGAGCACTATAAACCGTTCCTAGTATCTAATTTATATTAATACATTGTTGGCTTACATGGTAAAAATGTATTTGCATAAAGATGTGTTTATACTAAATAAAATCACATCAATCAAATCAGGAATGTTCAACAACTTGACGAACCTTTATCAGTTGTAAGTTTTCCTCTTACTTTATTTCATATTGTAACTTACACTATTTGAATATGTGCAATGTATCTATACACTCCGACCAAAGGTACGCACCACCCTATATTTTTATCGATATATTTGTTTACATCAATACTGTTAAAACAATAAAATAGATATCACCATTTTCTTACTCTTCTTAAAAGACTAGACCAAGGGCTCTACAATTACAAATCTAAGAAGTATTTATCAACCTGAAAGGCGTGACTATGATGTGGCAAAAATGGGGTTCAAAACAGCCGCTGGAAAAACGTAAAACCAGTTTGTCTTTGATGAAAGTTTTTAACATTGCATTAAAATGCAGAGTCTTCAGATTTTAAGAACTTTTAAATGCATCTATTGTGCGTATGTGTAAGGCATAAAAATCAATAACGAGTATATCCACCGCGTTTATTGTGAAGTTCTGTAACACGCCTCGTCATACTTCACACAAGACGCCTAAGCCGTTCTTAGAGGAACTGTTGCCACTCCTGTACGATAGCAGTTCTTAATTCGTAAATATTTTGACATTTTGGATTGCGTTGGTTAATTTTTCGGCCAATAAAGTCCCATGCATGCTCTATAGGGTTCATGTCTGGCGACATCGCAGGCCATGGAATTATCTAAACAGCCTCTTGCTGTAAAAAATGTAAAGAAAATGTTTGTCATTGTTATAGGCCGTTCTCTCGTTGAACAACTAGAAGAACATACAATATTCATTTCTCTATATAGATTGTTGTGAAGGTTTGGTATTTAATATAAAATAAATAAGCCATCATATTCCTTGTTAAACAAAATAGTCATTGATGAATTCAATGGCTTGTGATTAGCCAACATGTCCCCTTTGTCATAACTAGTATTTTGGTACATTTTTTTTTTGTAAGTAGGATTACCAGATGAAAATTTTTTTTTTAATAGAGCTAAAATTACCCACTATTGACGATGTCTGATTTACCATGATAGCCTTGATGCTCTAATTAATTTATTCTCAATTTATGATGTTGGATGACAATTATTATAGACAATGTGTGTGTGTGTTTGTGCACCCAATTCCAACAAAATCAAAATCACATCAGAGTTCATGTACATATGTGTTAGAGGTAACGACTTAGTCCCTGTGTCTACGATTTTACCACTAGATATAGCAGCTGTTCTGATGGTGTGGTATATTTAGTTATTCATAGTATCAATCAAATCAGGAACGTTAGAAAGACTTACAATAAACTTATTATATCTTTTTCAATATACAACTACATAGAGTATCAAAGTTTCTTGTATTGATGTATTATTTTGATCTTACAGCTATTTGTATTCCAATAAAATCACATCAATCAAATCAGAAACATTCAACAACTTGACAAACCTTGAAGTCTTGTAAGTATTCCTATTATTTTATTCCATTCTGTAGCTTACAATACATGTACAATTTGTCTAGATTAAGAACAATTAACACAAAGTATCAAAGCATGCAAATTCCACAACAAAATAAAATAACTTTTATAATTCTAATCAAACATGCAAGTACAATGTAACAGGTAACGATTGAGGGAATTCTGTACTTGAACCCGGTTTGAAACCCGTATTTGTAAATAGATGCATTAATTAGAATGAGTTGTCTATTTTTTTGTAATAGCTGAAGGTTGGTGTTAAGCATTAATCAATCAATCACTCGATTTTATTCAAACATACCTGTAAAGATTGAGAGTATTCATTAATTAAATTCGATTCGGAACCAATATATATAAATAGCTACATTAATTAGAATGGGGTTTTCTTCTAAACAGGAATATAAACACATTTTATTGAAGCAGCTCAAATTAGACAATATTGTGTTATATGTATTGCTTAAGACATAACAGAAAGCTACAGACTTAATAAAGTATAAACATAAGGCATTTGTTGACTATTTATAGATATTTATATTACAATGACATATCGGTGATAGAGAACCACACTTTCGATAATCTACCAAACTTACGAGTTCTGTGAGTATAATTTAGTATGATTTGTACAAAAGTATAGACCTAATATGTCAATACATGTAATAGGCATTGGTTTGTTCATATATGAGACAAGTTGCTGGTAAATGTGCCCTCGGAACTCTACATATATATTATTGATACCGAACTGCGTTGCAAATGATTTCATTAAACGTGGCTATAGTATATACATTTTTAAGAGGAATGGTTTGTAAACTGTTGAGGTCATTGTTTTGATAAATGAACTTCTCGAGAATAAAAACGAGAATTAGAATTATCCAGGAGGTCTTTAGAGTATTTCAGTATCCACATTATATTGAAGCTACTACGTGAATGGACTTTGTTACAGTATGATTGCAGGCCTTCTTTGACTGAACACACACGTTTAGTCATAGTTATAGACAGTTTTATTTTGTTGAAGAACTAGAAGATCCGGTAAAATATCTTTCTCTGCATTCCTCGGATATGTTGGCATCCCAAATAAAGTACGAAAGTCATTATATTACTCTTTAATGAGAAATTTATTAATGACACGAATAACTTTTGATTAGCCAACATGTCCTCTTTGTCGTAACTAGTAATTTAGTATGTAGGATTACCAGAGTTTTTTTGGAATAAAAAGTTCTTTGATTAGAGCACAAGCACCCACTGTTTATGATGTCCGATTTAATATGATGGCCATGATGCTCAAATTTAAGCTTCATTGATGATAAATTGTTGATGCTGGATGACTATTATTTAAGACAAATACGTGCGTGTGTGTTATTTGTAGCCAATTCTAACACAATCAAAATCAGAGGTATCTACTTTGCCCATGTGCCCATGATATTCCGATTATATACTGACAGCATGGTATATTTAGTTATTCATTTTATCAATCAAATCATCAATAATCAAGATTTATTAAAAACTTCTTATACTTTATTCAATGTCTTACGTTGAAATGTCATCACATAGAGTATGCAAGTTTCAAACACTGATATATATACTTTTATCTTGCAGCTATTTGCACTGCAATAAAATCAATCAAAACAGGCATGTTCAGCAACTTGACAAACCTTAAAGACCTGTAAATATTCCTCTTATTTTATTCCATGTTGTCACAAACAATACATGTATATCTACAATTCATCTAGAATAAGAACAATTTACAAAAAATATTTAAATTAGTTTAGTTTAAGCATATTGTATTTGCCACAACATGGATTAGACATAAGTTACACACACTTATGAAGTCTTCTCCAAATTACAACTTGCTACATTAAATAGGTATATCAAAGGCATGCAACTACTATATATAGCACTAATAGCCAATTGATGATGAATATTCACAGACTGAAGGACAAATTAAGATGGATTCATATGGTGCACATGTTCACCCAATTCATTTCAGTGATAAGGAATCTTATTGAATATTTAATATAATCAAAAAAATATTTAAATATAATACAATTGTTTTCATAGGTTAAATTGACATTGTCACATTTAAGAGTGTAGGCTTGGGGTATGGGAGACAGCCCTATTATCATTGTCTTTTCTACTATATGGTCACCTGTGCGTTTGAAAATCCCCCCTCAATTCCAAGCTTCTTTGCAACACAGATTGTTTACATCGGATAGGGGCAGTATTTAAAACAAATGACTACTTCTCCTTTTATAAACTTATTATAGCTGTGCTCCGTGTCTTTTTATATCTTAATGCTGCTAATAAAAGTGTGTTATTATTATATGCTTGTGCCCACAACATATCATTGAAATATCTCTTTCAAGAAAAAATTGCTATCGAAATATGTTGCTAAAAATGCCAGGAGCACAACACATTTTCTCTGAAAAACCTTTTTTGCAATGAATTTCAAGGGTTTATCAAATAAAAAATAGTATATGTATTCACCCGATATAGTGAAACTATAGTACACTTACTTTATTTGTCAGGAAATCACTTATCCCTGGTGATGATTTATTAAGATAAAATGGTCACATTGAAAAACTTAATACTAAAATGTATTGGTATTAACAAAAAAATCAATATATTGAAAGGAAAGTTTCATGTTGGAATAAATGTACTGTTTTTAGAAGAGATATTGAAACTATATGATGTATGTTTCATGAAAAACATTTGCAATGCCCCATGAACATGTTTGCACCGTTTTGACCTTCACATAATTATTAGGTGACCCGACAATGTCAGGAGGGTAAACAAGATATGTTTACATTGTGGTCATTTTAAACATTGTTATATTTTGCTGAAGTTTGTATTATTTTTCAGCAGTTCATGACAGTCTGTGACTATTAGAAACACTCATGTCACTACAGAACATGAAAATAAATCATCTTATTTTTTTGTTTTGGCTTGTCTAATTTTAATATAACTCTACCGTTGATATTGATATATATATCTCACAAAATACACAATGTTCATTTCTTAAAATAAGTCATTTAAGCAAATCGAACAAACCGCAAATATTTTGTGCAAACTTTAGACATGCGTACTTCAGTATTTTCATTACAAAAGATGATCTACATTTTTTGAAGCCGTTAATAATAACTCCTGGAAGGTTTCTACAAAAAAAAACAGCAACAGAAAAGTTGAATTTAGTTTATAAATAAATATAAAAATGAAAAGTAACACTAAGTCATATTAATCAACCAACACAACACTATATCAATAATACATTGCATATTATTCAAATATTTAAACACTTTAATCTTAAAAAATACTTCGGATTTCCTAGCTAGCCCGATGCTTTAATTTCATGTTCACTAAATAATTCTAGGTTTGGTGATTTTGTTGATCGCATCTATCCCATTGAGATTCAAATAAAGAATACCACAGATATAGATAGGTCTGCTGCATACCTTGACCTACACCTCGAAATCGACAGTGAGGGTCGGTTAAGAATGAAACTTTACGTCAAAAGAAATAATTTCAATTTTCCCATTGTGAACTTTCCATTTAAATGTAACAACATTCCAGCAGCACCTGCATATGGAGTATATATCTCTCAGATGATACGATATTCCAGAGCTTGTGGTTCCTATCAGGATTTCCTTGATAGAGGGTTGCTGCTAACAATGAAACTACTGATCCAAGGGTTCCTTTTGGTGAAGTTGAAGTCATCACTTCGAACATTTTTACGGTCGCCACCATGACTTGCCTGGCCGCTATGGAATACCTGTGTCACAACTAGATTAATACGATGGATACCACTAGTCAAGCGAGAACTGCTTACACTTCCGGAGCACATGAGTTCTCCCCGGATTTTATTGGGGTTCATGTTACTCGATCTTTAGTTTTATATGTATGTTTTGTAGATTGTTGTTTGTCCTTTTGTACTTTTTCTTTTGGCCACAGTGTGATCTGTTCTTCTTTGATATACGGATTCCGATTGCCCCTTTGCTATCTTCAAGCTCTTCTTTTGGAGCCTTGAAAGTCTCTGCATTTCACAAACCAATTATAAAATTGAGAAGATTTGATTGGTCAGAGTATGATATTGTAAAGAGCCATATGAAGGTTTAACAACATATTGGCAATTTTAACAAATACCAATATTTCAATTCTCAGTGATAAAATTGTAAACATATATATTTTAATATTACAGATGGATTCCAAACATGTTACCCATCAGAACCTTCAATATTGTCTTCTTAATAAAATCGACATGAACTATTTTAACGCTATATCTCAATGTTTACTAGACAAAAAAAAAGTTGGTGAAATTATAAACATATAGCTGATAAATTATAAAGAAATATATGATCAATTATAAAACATAAAGATCATAAGCTATAAACATATAGCTGATATATTATAAACATAAAGCTGATAAATAATAAAGATGCATATGATCAAGTATACACATATAGCTGATAAATTATCAACATATAGATGATAAATTATTGACATATATATATTATTAATTATAAACATATAGCTGATAAATTATGAACATATAGCTGATAAATTATAAACATATAGCTGATAAATTATAAAGATACAGCTGATACATTATAAAGATACAGATGATAATTTAATTTCGTACACTTTAATCAAACATTTGCAAATTTAAAAACTTTACCCAAGATCAGAAGCTTAAAATTTATGATTATTCTAGGAGGAATATGGGATTATTCAACAAGCTTCAGGGTTATAGTTATTGATATTGTTGTAATTGACCATAAAATGTAATGTTAAAGTTTGTATAATGTTTGATTGTTTTCCTCACATAGATGTTATCAAAAGAAGTCCATTATGCAACTAAGAAAAATACATAATGGACATATATATTGAATAGGTAGAAGAAAAACAAATATGCTAATAATAGGTTAGCAATATAAAGTCTTACAGAAATAAATACAACTAATAATATGTTAGCCATATAAAGTCTTACAGAAATAAATACAACTAATAATATGTTAGCAATACAAAGTCTTACAGAAATAAATACAACACAATATACATGTAGTAGTGTACATTGTTATGGCTCCTCAATGCCACTTGACTTGAAGGATGTGTATGGTTGGTTGGACCTTTCAAATTTCATGTCACCAACATTGTTAACTGTTTGTTTCCTGCTTGTTTCAGGCTGTTTGACATAATCCAATTGTTCAGTATGTATACATTTGCTTAGATTATTTTAGTTGAGAAAGTTTTTTTAACCAGCTCAGTCCTGTAGTTAGTGAGATTCTCAGTTATAAGCATACCATGTCTGTCATCGTTAAGAGCTTTCTTGTTGGTGTAGACACTGTTTCTTATTATATATGATAAGAACTTGAAAATAACTTGAGCCTTGCCATTTGTCACCTTTCCTATTACATGTGATCTTCCAATGTCATGTTTGCTCATAGCTAACCCAAGTGTTGTGCTACAAACTTGCTGAATGAGTTCATCAATATCTACTGGGTGTACAATTCTTCCCCTTTCATCAACTAGCACATGTATATTATGATGCTTGAGACTCTTTTTTTCTGGAATACTGTTCTTGACTCTCCATTGGAATTTCATGTCCTGACATTTTATTATACAAAGCATTTATTTCAGCATATTGTTCTTAGTTGTCCACACTTGTTCTGTAGCTTGATGGTTTTGATATTTTAGCACTTTGTTCGGCTAATTTATTATTTGAACAGTATTTTCCCCTCTTAGCAAGAAAATGTTGGTTGTTGTTTATTGATAGTTTCAATCAGGTGATTATTATGACTGTCTACCCATGCCTGGATGCTTGCTTCAATTACATAGGTGTAGGGGCTTTGGCGGCAGGTGAGTGTCCAATATCTCGGAGATCACCAATAGAGTTCTGTCTACGAATGTGTCTAACGAGCTGCTTTTGAGTTGCCGATAAATCAGTTGGGCTGTCAAAGAGTGGTCTTTTATTGGATACTGGTGTAACAGTGGGACGAACAGGCTGGGAACTTGCGGATAAACATTCATCTTTATTATTGTTTTGGTTCATGGAGGCGTCCATATTGAAAATTGTTGATTATATCAATGATACAGATACAGCTTCGTTCGCATCATTTTTGGTCATATACCTAGACTTTGACGACAGTGTTCAACTCAGTACTAAAATTTATGATAAACGTGATGACTTCAATTTTAAAATCATAAATTTCCAAATATGTGCAGCAATATACCAGCGTCTCCTGCATATGGTGTCTACATCTCGCAATTGATTCGTTATGCAAAGACCAGTAGCAATTACTCTGATTTCATTAAACGCCATCTTTATCTGAGAAACAGGCTGCTGGAACAGGGCTAAAAAGATTCGCCTTATTCGATCTCTTAAAAAGTTTATATTCCGATGCCAAGATATTGTCGAAAAATAGTCTGTCTCTGCAGAGAAGATAATAAACGATGGATTTTCATAAAGTAAATATGGAAAATGTATAAAGATAAGGATTAAGTAATAATGGTCTAGACATGACGTCATTCAACATCTCATTTGAAATTAAATTGTGTAAGAAGATGACCGTTTAGTTAAATCGTTCTGCAGAGACGATAATAAACAATGGATTTACATACAGTACTGCGTTTACTACCATTATACCTATTTTGTCCCAGTAGTGTTAAAAATGATGTTATAGTGACAACCGGCACCTTTTAACCGTAATGGAACCGGAAGGTTCGGTGCCGTAAAATATGATTCAACCCACCATTTCTTTGGAAATGCATGTACCAAGTCAGGGTCATTGCGGCTTTCCCAGTTTTCCGGTCGTTGACTGATTTTGTCTGTTTGTTGACTTACGATTTTTTGCCTTTCCTTTTGGAAGTTGCTCAGTGTTAGTTAATTTTCTTATTACCCTTATTCTCGATGACCACTTTAATTTAAAATTTAAATTCAAAATGTGTATTGGATAAACACCACGTTCAACACCTCTCGAGGGGTGGCGGTGTGGAGGTGCTTCCGGTTCCATCCGGTGACGTTTTGAATCGGATAATTATATCAACTTTCTAGGTCAGTCGATACTATTTCATAACTGATCAACTATCTCTCATCAGAAAACAAGTCCTGGTTTTTCTAAACGCTTTGTGGTAAATTCGGTTGATCTGGTCAGTTTTGCGTGTTAGGTCACACAAGGTTAAGTTTTGAAAATGCGTCGGCATTTATTGTGTGAAAAGGGGGTCCTGTTTGAGGGTATTCGGTATTATTCCTCCGCAAAAGTGAATTGAAAAACCAGTAGTATCGTACATCGACGCTATTCAGCCAGAGGCAATGGAAATTATTCGGTGGCGGTTGTGGAGGTCTTATCGGTAGGTCCAGTTGACACGGAGTAAAATTTGCTAATTTCAATGGCCTCTTTTAAAAAAGAGCATATTTCTCTAGCACTTTTAAAAAAATGTTTATGTTTTCCATTATCTTAAAACCTATTTGAAGGGAGGATTCGATTAAATATATCAGCTAGGTGCATTTAGCGCATGCCCGTCCTAACTTCATTGATCGCATGTCCATCCGTTCAATTAGGACATGCCAATCCATATTCAAATTCTACAACAAAATAAAATATATTTTATAATTCTAATCACAAAGTACAAGCACAGTGCAACAGGTAACGATTGAGGGCATTTATTAATTGAGACCAATCTGAAGCCCACATTTGTAAATAGCTACATTGATTATAATGGCTTGTTTATTTTTCTTAACAAGAATATAAATACATTGTATTGAATCAACTCAGAATTACGCAATATTTTGCTATATGCATTACTTAATTCAAAACAGAAAGCTACAGACTTAATAAAGTATAAACATAATATATTTGTTGACTATTTATACGCATTTATCCCACAATATCATACCAGTGATAGAGGACACCACTTTCAACCATTTACCAAACTTACAAGAACTGTGAGTATTAATTAGCATGATTTGTACAAAAGTATAAACCTAATATGTCAATACAGGTAATAGGCATTGTTTTGTTAAAATATAAAACAAGTTGCTGGTAAATGTGCCTTCTGAACTCTACAGATATATTATCGATACCGGAATTCCAACGTAGTGATGACTCCATTTTCTGTGTAGCGCATTTTGTCTTTTTTCGTGCTTGACAAAAAAAAACAAGTTAATTCATGACTGAAAAGTATACATTTGTGCTGTTGGTTACCATTTTAAAGTGAATGCGTTGCAATGATTTCTTTACACGTGCTTATGCATTTTCAAGAGGAATGGTTTGTAAACTGTGGAGGTTATTTTTTGGAAAGATGAACTTCTCTAGAATAAAAACGAGAATTAAAATTATTCAGAAGGTCATAAGAGTATTTCAGTATCAACATTGTATTGATGCTATTACGTGGATAGACTTTGTTACATTATGATTGCATTCCTTCTTTGACTGAGGACAAAAGCTTAGTCATAGTTATAGACAGTTTTATTTTGTTGAAGAACTAGAAGAATCTGTAAAATATCTTTCCATGTATGGATTTTTCGGAAAGGTTGGCATCCAAAATAAATTACGAAAGTCATTATATTACTCTTTAATGGGAAATTCATTAATGACATGAATAACTTTTGATTAGCCAACATGTCCTCTTTGTCGTAACTAGTAATTTAGTATGTAGGATTACCAGAGTTTTTTGGAATGAAAAGTTCTTTGATTAGAGCACAAACACCCACTGTTTACGATGTCCGATTTAATATGATGGCCATGATGCTCAAATTTAAGTTTCATTGATAATCAAGTTATGATGCTGGATGACTATTATTTTAGACAAATACGTTTGAGGTGTGTGTGTGCTTCTTGCAGCCAATTCTAACACAATCAAAATCACAGGTAGCTGCTTCGCCCATATGCCTATGCTTTTCCTATTATATACTGGAGTTGTTCTGACAGTGTGGTATATTTAATTTTTCATTTTATCAATCAAATCATCAATAATCAAGACTTATTAATAACTTGTTAAACTTTATTCAATGTCCTACAATGAAATTTCACCGCATAGTGTATACAAGTTTCAAGTACTGATATATACTTTTATCTTGCAGTTATTTGTATGACAATAAAATCACATCAATCAACTCAGACATGTTCAACAACTTGACAAACCTTAAAACCCTGTAAGTATTCGTCTTATCTTATTCCATATTGTCACTAACAATACATGTATATCTACAATTGATCTAGATTAAGAACAATTTACACAACCTATTCAAATTAGTTTAGTTTAAGCATATTGTATTTGCCAATTAAATAGAATAAATGTATTAGACTCAAGTTAAATACACTAATGAAGTCTTCTCCAAATTACAACTTGCTACAGTAAATAGGTACATCAATGACATGTAACTACTATATAGCAGTAATAACCAATCGATGATGAATATTCAGAACTGAATGACAAATTAAGATGGATTCATATGATGTACATGTTGACCCAATTCATTTCAGTGATAAGGAATCTTTTTGAATATTTAATATAATAAAAAACATGTTTTTAAATATAATACAATTGTGTTCATAGGTTAAATTGACATTGTCACATTTAAAGGTGTATGCTTGGGGTATGAGATACATCCCTATTTTCATTGTCCTTTCGACTATATGGTCACCTGTGTGTTTGAAAATCACCCCTCAATTCCAAGCTTCTTTGCAACCTATATTGTTTACACCGGATAGGGACAGTATTTAAAAAAAATGACTCCTTTTCCTTTTATAAACTTTCTATAGCTGTGGTCCTTGTCTCTTTATATCTTAATGCTGCTAATAAAAGTGTGTTATTAGCATATGCTTGTGCCCACAAAATATCATTGAAATATCTCTTTCAAGAAAAAATTGCTATCGAAATATGTTGTTAAAAATGCTACGAGCATAACACATTTTGTGTGAGAAAGGTTTTTTGCAATGAATTTCAAGGGTTTGTCAAATAAAAAAATATTAAATATATAAACCAGATATAATGAAACTATAGTGTAATTGCTTTATTCGTCAGGAAGTCACTTACCCCTGGTGATGATTTATTAAGATAAAATGGTCACATTAAAAAACTTAATACTAAAATATATTGGTATGGAAAAAAAATCAATATATTGAAAGGAAAGTGTCATGTTGGAATAAATGTGGTGTTTTTAAAAGAGATATTGAAACTATATGATGTATGCTTCATGAAAAACATTTGCAATGCCCCATGAACATGTTTGCACCGTTTTGACGTTCACATAATTATTAGGTGACCCGAAAATGTCAGTAGGTTAAACCAGCTATGTTTACATTGTGGTCATTTTATACATTGTTATATTTTGCTGAATTTTGTATGATTTTTCAGCAGTTCATGACAGTCTGTGACTATTATACATGTTTACTATTCATCGTCGAAACCGAAACCGAACCCGAATCCGAAACCGAAACCGAAACCATCCCAATGAAGAATAAGAAATGTTTTTCATTGCTCTTTGTTTGTTTTATTATTATTCAAAGCACTAGATTGACTGGTTCAGTTATCCAGTTAACTTGTTGCACTCATTAGTGACACCATATACAAATGCACAGCTGCGCAGACAAGATAATAATACTAGAAGAAAAAGTGTTGAAGTTAATGACAAAATAAGGAAAAGACGAGTATATGTGGAGCACTCTATCAGAAGGATTAAGATTTATAAGATAGTTGGTTTATTATACCGACATAAACGTCAGCATATACCCAGACTTGTTGAACTATGTGCCGCCCTGAATTTTGGTAGATATATGTTGCACAATGATTAGTTCTGAATACATATCAATTGATTCCGTTTCATATCTGTTCTAGTTCAAGGTAAGATGCATAGGATACAAAAAATGTACCGTATATTTCAAACAAAAGAACTGTCCTTTATTGGATCCGGGAGGCTTCTTTTTCCGCACGAGTACACAGTACGAAGGCGTCGAGGCCTTTACCTATGTACGAGTGCGGAAAAAGAAGCTTTCCATATTCTATAATGCTCAGTTCTTTTGTTTGAAATGTACGGTATCTAACTTGTATAATAATTGAACTTGTAAATAAAATGAAATATGCATGTTTTTGGTTTTT
>MJUT01011524.1:31153-44800 GCA_002080005.1 Gigantidas platifrons
TGATATCCCATTCGAATACACCATGATTGGTATGAATAGGTTCAAGGTCAAATTAGAGAGCCCCAACATATTTAATCGCGTCTGACAAAGCACAAGCTGGACACCAAAATTAGTTATCGGGAACTTTTTACGCATGTTGAATTCAATCATTACTAGTTTTATTAACCATGACTCTCTAAACGGCCATCGTAAAGGGGTGCTCGACTACTGGTCTGTTTTATTTATATCGTCTGTAATAAATAATAGGTATAGAAGACGATATAAATAAAACAGACCAGAAGTCGAACACTCATTTACCTTGACAATTTAAAGGGTCATGGTTAATAAAACCAGTAATGAATAGAATCATCAGGCGTAAAAAGTGGCCGGCAACTAATTTGGGAGGCCAGTTTTATGAATAGCTTTGCTGGGGGTATTATTGTACAAGTATACTTCGAATATACAGAACCACAAACTTATACGTAAAATACTGCTTAGTTGTGTTAATTTCATACAATAAAAATATATAATACAATGTTGTTTCGTGTACTTTTTGTCACACCCTGTCCATTTACCATGTTCAAATATAAAGGTTTAACCAACACAAGTTATTCAATACATACCTCCCGGATGGCTCAATGAGTTAGGTCGCTGGATCTAACAACTCATACAAGCCTTCACCAAAACGGCGTGGGTTCGAGCCCGGCTTTGTAAATTACACAAAGGGTGCACTCGACTCGCAACCGCAAGTGATAAAGTTTACCAGTTGCTTGCCCATGATCGGTGGTTCTCTCTGGGTACTCCGGCTTCCTCCACCACTAAAACTGGTCGCCATGATATAGCTGAAATATTGTTGAAAGTGGCGTTAAACACCAAAAATCAAATAAAATCAATCAATGCATACCTTGAAGGGGCGGATCCAGGATTTCCAGTTAGGGGGGAGCACTTGAAATAATGGCGCCGAGCGGATTTCAAGCAAAAAAATCATATTTTTTTCAATCTTAGGGGGGGGGGGCGCCCCCCTTGAATCCGCCCCTGCCTTGTTTGTCAAGTTTACTCAATCACATACATATTTAATTATGTGCGTTAATTTTTTAATACTTCATACTGCTTACATTACATAATTTAACAGCTGAAGTAATCAAATTATAGTATATATATGTAAGCAAACAAAACAATATAGTATTCTATTATAGTATATAATGGTTTCGGTTTAGGTTTCGGTTTCGGATTCGGATTCGGTTTCGGTTTCGACAATGAATAGTAAAAATGTCTATTAGTAACACTCATGTCACTACAGAACATGAAAATAAATCATCTTTCTTTTTTGTTTTGGCTTGTCTAATTTTAATATAACTCCACCGTTGTAAATAATCCTCAATTGCGTTGGTCAACATCAAACCAGCTGAATTTTTTATAGCTCTATAAATAATAATGGCTATTTTCAAGGAATTTAGGCTTTGTGTAAATACACCATCTCACTCACAAAGTGTACTTCTTTTTCAGTTTGCAGGTGAAATGTCAAATTCTCACATGTATAAATTCCCTCAAAATAACCTTTATTACTAAAATATGATTGCTGACAGTTTGAGAAAGATTCATATTTCAGAAAACAGAGAAAACAAATAAGTGTTCAACGACTGATATTATACGTTATCAGTCTCGAGATGCTATGTATCCCGTTTTAAAGGGCAGTGAGCCTCTAGTTTGTAATTTACAAAGTCGGGCTTGACCCATGCCATATTGGTGATAGGCTTGTATGAGTTGTTAGATCCAGCGATCTAACTCATTGAGCCACCAGGGCCCCAATTTTGATATGGAATCAACGTTTCGAATAGTGTCATTTAAATTATTCTACAGTTTTATGTGGAGGAGATCAAAGAATCTCTATTTGAGGACAGTCTACAGAAGGGTAAAATAATATCATTCACATTTCTCAACGAATACACTGATGTACTTTGTATGGTGGGGATAATCAATATACAAAGATAATTAGGAGTATTTGTATTAATTATATTATGAAAGAGTTGAATTTTCTTTCTCTTCCGTCTCACGGATAGTAATTCGCAGCCTGTTACGATATATACAATTTTAGTTTTTGTGAAAATAAGTAAGCCTGTAACAATTGTGTCAGCTTCAAGTTGAAGTTGTCACAGTTTGTGTGAATTTCCAATCCCATAGTTCACATGCCTATTCAAAAACTTCAATCTACGTAGAATGTTCAAATGTTTAGATATACTTTTCTGAATATTATCAACAAGGGTATTCCACTGAGCATCGTTGCAAAATTTAATGGCTAAATGTTTATGAGAAGTGGTAATGGACATTGATTTACCATTAAAAGAGAAATCAAGATTTTCTGGAATGCTACGATTAGTGCAAATCATGATTTCTGTTTTGTCAGGAGTAAATTACATAAGCCACTTTTTGACCATATGTCCATTTCATTTAAGTCATGATCAATAACATTTTTCAAATGTATTGTGTCCTGATTTGAATAACCGAACGAAGTGTCATCTGTAAATATTCTGCTCAGTGAAATAAGTTTGTCAACAATATAATTTAAATATATAAGAGAGGACTGAGTCTTGTAAAACTCCTGCAAATATTTCACAATATGCTGAAAAATTTTACCTTTTTGTTGTCTACCTTTTAAATAACTATTCAAGATTCAAGATTCAAAATATTTTTATTAATTCAACTCAGGCACGAAGTGCAACATGAGTAAACAAATATACATACATAGATATATTTAATACACACAATATACACTAATTAGAAAATAGAAAAGAAAAAGAAAGAAAACACACAGTTGACAGAGATGGCATTTATGAGAACAATCTATTTAAACCCTTTAGAAAAAGTGATAGATTTGTCAATAACTTAATATGACAAAGAGATAACATGCCAGCCATTTTTCTGCATTACTTCTTTTTCAAATAGTAGTTTGGTATTAAACCGATTAATGAAATTCTCAGTTATTGCATATGCTTTCATTGTATGTAGAATACCAAGCTGTATCCATTGCTTTAGAAAATCACAACATACAAAACAATTTGCTTCCTTAGTCTCTAATGAATTTAAAATACCATTATAAATTGCTAAAAACTGATGTACTGTTGATTGCACGGGAAGAAAACCGGATTGATATTCATATATAAATCTATTTTGATAGAGATGTTATTAATATGTTTGTATATACATGTAGCTCTCGCTATTGTCTTCCCCATCACAGCTTATAAGCGATATAGGTCTGTAATTAGACGGCAGTGAAGAATCACATTTGCTGTATACTGCAATAACATGAGCTAGTTTCCAGTTCATCGGATATTTACTTTATTGGAGATATTTATTGAATATTATTTGCAAAGGTAATGCTATTTTATTTGGACATTTTGTGGCTGATGACATCCGGTCCCGATGTCTTGTTTGCATGAATAATTTGAATTATGTCAAATTTCTTTGACACTTAAATTAAGATTGGTTATATTATTTTTTTTTTCAATTCTATATCGGGGAGGGGCGCATTTGCTTCATCCCATTTTGGATGATAAACTAAAGTACTCCTTTATCAAGTCACATTTTTCCTTGTCATCACAAGCATCTCCTAGATGTTGATCATTAATTGTGCTTTGAAGAGGAAGAAACTTACCAGATCATGTATTCGAATTTTAAAACAGTTTCCTAATTTCCCCAAAGCTTTATTATTTGCTACATTTTCAAAAATAATGAACCCCGCGGGAACCCCGGGATATAGAAATGGGACAGAGAGCTTCTTCGGCTTGAAGGAGCTTCCGTCGGTGTGCATAAATTCACAACCAACCCGTCATTCGGATGAGATGTAAGCAAAACTGAGGTCCCGTGTAAAGAGATTGCCAACTTCTTCGCACGTTAAAGAACCCAGTACAACAGCTCAGTATGAGCATTATGATCATGATGAGTGGTCCATAGGAGACCTGTTGCACCGGCTAAATTATCCGTCCCTACCCATCACCTTTCCTTGTTTCGAGTCCCGTGGCGTTTAAATTTGTTTGCCCATTGGTGGCCTATCCGTCCCCCGTTTTCAACCTACATATTGGTTTATTGTAAACATGTTCTCGCCCTGAATATAGCTGAACAATTACTCGCTGGACGTTAAACATCAATCAATCAATCAATCAATCAAAAATAATGTAATATAAGTTTCAAATTTTTGTTTTACGATTTTTAAAGCAAATTATTAACCCCATTTCTATGTTTTTATATTTATGATTTTTAAGCATTACTTTGAGGAGTCGGTCCCTGATACGTATTTCTTTCCGGATTTCACGGGTGAACCCCGGTTTGTCATTAGAACTACCAGTAATTGTCTTGATTGGAAAACACTCCCAATTCGAGAAATGTTTCAAATTGTATTTTCATTACTCATGCCATCTACATCATCATATTGGAAGAGAAGGGTTCTCCGGTCATTTATTTCAAGTTTTTCGAGAGAAATGTTGTTTTTATTAACTTTATCATATAACCAGACTTCCCTTTTAAATGAACCAACAACACTCTTTGGACATCGTAAAATATGTGACGGAATGAGTTTTAAAAGAAAGATGAAAATAATTGTACAACTTGTATTAATACCTATAGTGGCGAGGTAGAATCTGAATCCTATTCCTAATATAAGAACATCAAGTTATATCAAAAATGTTTATGTTCATTCTTCAAAGTCCACATGGCTCGTGATCATATATTACAAGTAGAAATACAGTATGTGAATTTAAGCTTACCAAATATGAGAAAGCATAACGCTTATCGTTAACTTCGTTATCCCCGATATGAATATTACATTATGAATGATTATAAACAGATAATTATAAATTATTGTTCATTAATAACAACACAACAATCAGGATCATCAGGTAAACATCTCTTCAGGGAAATGGTCACCAATCTAGAAGGTAGCGAACACATGGCCCATCATTTATATAGGTCTTAATTGAGGCTTGGTTTTGCCATCATGCCAACTGTACTCTTGATGAGAACACAATGATTATTTTACACAAATATTCCACAACTCTTGTAATTACGTTACAAAAAGCCACAGAGGCATAATGATAGTTAATTTCTGATGGTTCTTTTAAGACATCAGAATAGATATAATTCACAGTATCACTAATAATAATAGGATGAAGCAGAGAGGATGAAGTAAAGTATTACTATGGTCTGTAATTCTAATAATATTGACTAAGCTAAACAGCATCATAGTTTCTATTAATGTGTTATTAGGTATGAATAAGTCGGAATTAAAATCACCCAAAATCACAATATTGTCGCTTACCCATCCCTATTGCGTGATTTAATCGTTTTCAGTATTAATTGTCCATTCAGATCGATGGGTGTTACACAAAAGGAAGGCTTGACCTCTAGTTCGAACGTTTTCTAAGCCAGTTACACGTTGAACAGATATAACATATTTAGAATAAATGAGAAGCCCACCACCTGAGTTATTATGATCATCCCTAATGACGGTATTTGAAATAAAATCAAGTGATAAATCATCCTTATTAATAATCACATCTAAATTTATATTATATCAGATTCATCGGCGAAAGTTTGAAGAAAGTGCAATTTAGTAATTCATTTCTAACACTTCTAATGGAAACATATTTGTCGACATTATTAATGGTAATGTTCACCAGTGGAATCGAATTATACGTACCTGGACCAGGATGTATCTCTACATCAACTATAATTAGGATAAATTGTAATACAATGACAGAAAAACTATATTAATTTCCGGAATCGTACACTGTAGAAGAAAGATAAGGCAAGAGCCGAACACTGTAAGTTAGTTAACATGATATGTTGATGTGATTCTACCCGAAAATTTAGCAGTCCACACAGATACCCTTTCTTGGTAATAGACAGTCCAATGACCGTCATGTAATCCTCTACACTATTACCCATTTGGATGTAGCATTTCAAGGATAAAATCAGTACGACCGTTGCTACATTTCAATATTGTTTGATCACACATCTATGAATCCACTTAAAATAATAGAACATATACACAAAGTACACATTAAATATATGTATAAGTACTCACAATGATATAAATGAGACGATATTTCCATATCGAGAAAAAAAAATCACAGATGTCAAATGGGATCTTTATTTAATAGAAAGACAATTGTAGTGTCCGTTATTTGTAAACATTTATTTGAATTCAATTTTTAATTTTAATTCATTATACATAATTATTATTTTTTTCATAAAATGATTAGCAGTAGGAGCGATATGACTGTAATCCAAAGTAGATTTATTTTTTCTAGTATTATAAGGTAACCTGAGTACACGAAGATATGCATACTTAGAAAAATATTGAGATATATATCTCACAAAATACACAATGCTCATTTCATAAAATAAGTCATTTAAGCAAATCGAACAAACCGCAAATACTTTGTGCAAACTTTAGACATGCGTACTTCAATATTTTCATTACAAAAGATGATCTACATGTTTTGAAGCCGTTAATAATAACTCCTGGAAGGTTTCTACAAAAAAACAGCAACAGAAAAGTTGAATTTAGTTTATAAATAAATAAAAAAAATGAAAAGTAACACTAAGTCATATTAATCAACCAACACAACACTATATCAATAATACATTGCATATTATTCAAATATTTAAACACTTTAATCTTAAAAAATACTTCGGATTTCCTAGCCTGCCCGATGCTTCAATTTCATGTTCACTAAATAATTCTAGGTTTGATGATTTTGTTGATCGCATCTATCACATTGAGCTTCAAATAAAGAATACCACAGATACAGATAGGTCTACTTCATACCTTGACCTACACCTCGAAATCGACAGTGAGGGTCGGTTAAGAATGAAACTTTACGACAAAAGAAATTATTTCAATTTTCCCATTGTGAACTTTCCATTTATATGTAACAACATTCCAGCAGCACCTGCATATGGAGTATATATCTCTCAGATGATACGATATTCCAGAGCTTGTGGTTCCTATCAGGATTTCCTTGATAGAGGGTTGGTGCTAACAATGAACTACTGATCCAAGGGTTCCTTTTTATGAAGTTGAAGTCATCACTTCGAACATTTTTACGGTCGCCACCATGACTTGCTTGGCCGTTATGGAATACCTGTGTCACAACTAGATTAATACGACTGATACCACTAGTTACGCAAGAACTGCTTACCCTTCCGGAGCACATGAGTTATCCCCCGGATTTTATTGGGGTTCGTGTTACTCTATCTTTAGTTTTATATGTATATTTTGTAGATTGTTGTTTGTCCTTTTGTACTTTTTCTTTTGGCCATTGTGTTATCTCTTCTTCTTCGATATACGGATTATGATTGCCCCTTTGGTATCTTCAAGCTCTTCTTTTGGAGAGTTAGTGCGATTCTCAGTTATAAGCATACCATGTCTGTCCTCGTTAAGAGCTTTCTTTTTGGTGTAGACACTGTTTCTTATTCTATATGATAGGAACTTGAAAATAACTTGAGCCTTGCCATTTGTCACCTTTCCTATTACATGTGATCTTCCAGTGTCATGTTTGCTCAAGTGTTGTGCTACAAACTTGCTTAATGAGTTCATCAATATCTACTGGGTGTACAATTCTTCCCCTTTCATCAACTAGCACATGTATATTATGATGCTTGAGACTCTTTTTTTCTGGAAAACTGTTCTTGACTCTCCATTGGAATTTCAAGTCCTGACATTTTATTATGCAAAGCATTTATTTCAGCATATTGTTCTTAATTGTCCACACTTGTTCTGTAGCTTGATGGTTTTGATATTTTAGCACTTTGTTCGGCTAATTTATTATTTGAACAGTATTTTCCCCTCTTGGCCAGAAAATGTTGGTTGTTGTTTATTGATAGTTTCAATCAGGTGATTAATATGACTGTCTACCCATGCCTGGATGCTTGCTTCAATTACATAGGTGTAGGGGCTTTGGCGGTAGGTTTGTGTCCAATATCTCGGAGATCACCAATAGAGTTCTGTCTACAAATGTCAGAGAGTGGTCTTTTATTGGATACTGGTGTAACAGTGAAATGAACAGGCTGGGAACTTGCGGATAAACATTCATCTTTATTATCGTTTTGGTTCATGGAGGCGTCCATATTGATAATTGTTGATTATATCAATGACAGTTTTTGTATGAAATAGTCAAAATGCTTTCACTATAGAGTATTGTAAACTTGACCTACATTTGACCTGGTATATTTGGAGGGGCGCTGTTTCAGCAGGTCGTCGAAATACCAATGGGTACGAATTGTTCCCCTTTTCTAGCCGATTTATTTTTATACTCATGTGAGTCGGAGTTTCTTCAAAATCTTGTAAAAGATAAGAAGATTCATGAACCTAGAACCTTTAATTTCACATACAGGTATATTTATGACGTTTTATCAATCAATAATCCTAGATTTGCAGAATTTCTTCCATTGATATATCCTTTAGAGCTGGAAATTAAAGAAACCACAGATACAACTTTCATGACAGTGGTCAACTCAGTGCTAAAATTTATGATAAACGGGATGACTTCAATTTTAAAATCATAAATTTTCCAAATATGTGCAGCAATATACCAGCTTCTCCTGCATATGGTGTTTACATCTCGCAATTGATTCGTTTTGCAAGGACCAGTAGCAATTACTCTGATTTCTTTAAACGCCATCTTTATCTGAGAAACAGGCTACTGGAACAGGGCTAAACAAAAGATTCGCCTTATTCGATCTCTTAAAAAGTTTATATTCCGATGCCAAGATCTTGTCGAAAAATAGTCTGTCTCTGCAGAGAAGATAATAAACGATGGATTTTCATAAAGTAAATATGGAAAATGTATAAAGATAAGGATTAAGTAATAATGGTTTAGACATGACGTCATTCAACATCTCATTTGAAATCAAATTGTGTAAGAAGATGACCGTTTAGTTAAATCGTTCTGCAGAGACGATAATAAACAATAGATTTTCATAAAGTACTGTGTTTACTACCATTATACCTATTTTGTCCCAGTAGTGTTAAACATGCTGTTATAGTGACAACTGGCACCTTTTAACCGAGATGGAACCTGGAGGTTCGGTGCCGTAAAATCTGATTCAACCCACCATTTCTTTGGAAATGCCTGTACCAAGTCAAGGTCATTGCGGTTTTCCCAGTTTTCCGGTCGTTGACTGATTTTATCTGTTTGTTGACTTACGAGTTTTTGCCTTTCCTTTTGGAAGATTGCTCAGTGTTAGTTAATTTTGTTATTAACTTATTCTCGATGGCCACTTTCAATTTAAAATTTAAATTCAAAATGTTTATTGGATAAACACCACGTACAACACCTCTCGAGGGGTGGCGGTGTGGAGGTGCTTCCGGTTCCATCCTGTGACCGTTTTGAAGCGGATAATTATATCAACTTTCTAGGTCAGTCGATACTATTTCATAATTTATTAAGTTTTCCTTAAATCATTTTGGCAACTGATCAAATATCTCTCTTCAGAAAACAAGTCCTGGTTTTTCTAAACGCTTTGTGGTAAAGTCGGGTCCTGTTTGAGGGTTTTCGGTATTATTCTTCGGCAAAAATGAATTGAAAAACCATTAGTATCGTACATCGACGCTATTTAGCCAAAGGCAATGGAAGTCATTCGGTGGCGGTTGTGGAGGTTTTATCGGTAGGTCCAGTTGACACGGAGTCAAATTTGCTAATTTCAAAGGCCTCTTTTTAAAAAGAGCCTATTTCTCTAGCACTTTTAAAAAAATGTTTATGTTTTCCATTATCTTAAAACCCATTTGACGGGAGGATTCAATTAAATATATCAGTTTGGTGCATTTAGCGCATGCCCGTCCTAACTTCATTGATCGCATGTCCATCCGTTCAATTAGCACATGCCCATCCATATTCGAATTCCACAACAAAATAAAATATATTTTATAATTCTAATCACAAAGTACAAGTGCAGTGCAACAGGTAACGATTGAGGGCATTTATTTATTGAGACCAATCTGAAGCCCACATTTGTAAATAGCTACATTGATTATAATGGCTTGTTTATTTTTCCTGACAAGAATATAAATACATTGTTATGAATCAACACAGAATTACGCAATATTTTGCTATATGCATTGTTTAAGTCAAAATGGAAAGCTACAGAATTAATGAAGTATAAACATAAGATATGTGTTGACTATTTATAGGCATTTAGCCAACAATGGCATACCAGTGATAGAGGACAACACTTTCATCCATCTACCAAACTTACAAGAACTGTGAGTATTACTTAGCATGATTAGTACAAAAGTATAAACCTAATATGTCAATACAGGTAATAGGCATTGTTTTGTTAAAATATAAAACAAGTTGCTGGTAAATGTGCCTTCTGAACTCTACAGATATATTATCGATACCGGAATTCCAACGTAGTGAAGACTCCATTTTCTGTGTAGCGCATTTTGTCTTTTTTCGTGCTTGACAAAAAAAACAAGTTAATTCATACAAAAATTATACATTTGTGCTGCTGGTTACCATTTTAAAGTTAACTGCGTTGCAAATGATTTCTTTAAACGTGCTTATGCATTTTCAAGAGGAATGGTTTGTAAACTGTGGAGGTTATTTTTTGGAAAGATGAACTTCTCTAGAATAAAAACGAGAATTAACATTATTCAGAAGGTCGTAAGAATATTTCAGTATCCACATTGTATTGAAGCTACTACGTGGATAGACTTTGTTACATTATGATTGCAGTCCTTCTGTGATTGAGGACACATGCTTAGTCATAGTTATAGACAGTTTTATTTGCTTGAAGAACTAAAATAATCTGTAAAATATCTTTCTCTGTATGGATTCCTCGGAAATTTTGGCATCCAAAATAAAGTACGAAAGTCATTATATTACTCTTTAATGGGAAATTCATTAATGACATGAATAACTTTTGATTAGCCAACATGTCCTTTTTGTCGTAACTAGTAATTTAGTATGTAGGATTACCAGAGTTTTTTGGAATGAAAAGTTCTTTGATTAGAGCACAAACACCCACTGTTTACGATGTCCGATTTAATATGATGGCCATGATGCTCAAATTTAAGTTTCATTGATGATCAAGTTATGATGCTGGATGACTATTATTTTAGACAAATACGTTTGATGTGTGTGTGTGCTTTTTGCAACCAATTCAAAAAGACTTATAAAACACTTGTTAAACTTTATTCAATGTCTTACAATGAAATGTCACCACATAGAGTATGCAAGTTTCAAGTACTCATATATACTTTTATCTTGCAGTTATTTGTATTACAATAAAATCACATCAATCAAATCAGACATGTTCAACAACTTGACAAACCTTAACACCCTGTAAGTATTCCTCTTATCTTATTCCATGTTGTCACTAACAATACATGTATATCTACAATTGATCTAGATTAAGAACAATTTACTCAAAATATTCAAATTAGTTTAGTTTAAGAATATTGTATTTGCCAATTAAATAGATAAAATGTATTAGACTCAAGTTAAATACACTTATGAAGTTTTCTCCAAATGACAGCTTGCTACAGTAAATAGGTATATCAAGACATGTAACTACTATATAGCACTAATAACCAATCGATGATGAATATACACAGACTGAAGGACAAATTAAGATGGATTCATATCATGTACATGCTCACCCAATTCATTTCAGTGATAAGGAATCTTTTTGAATATTTAATATAATCAAAAAATATATTTAAATATAATAGAATTGTGTTCATTGGTTAAATTTACATTGTCACATTTAAGGGTGTATGCTTGGGGTATGGGAGACAGCCCAATTTTCATTGTTCTTTCGACTATATGGTCACCTGTGTGTTTGAAAATCACCCTCAATTCCAAGCTTCTTTGCAACACAGATTGTTTACATTGGATAGGGACAGTATTTTCCTTTTATAAACTTTCTATAGCTGTACTCTTTGTCTTTTTATATATTAATGCTGCTAATAAAAGTGTGTTATTAGTATATGATTGTACCCACAAAATATCATTGAAATATCTCTTTCAAGAAAAAATTGCTATGCAAATATGTTGTTAAAAATGCTACGAGCATAACACATTTTGTGTGAGAAACGTTTTTTGCAATGAATTTCAAGGGTTTGTCAAATAAAAAATATTAAATATATAAACCATATATAATGAAACTATAGTACAATTGCTTTATTCGTCAGGAAGTCACTTACCCCTGGTGATGATTTATTAAGATAAAATGGTCACATTAAAAAGCTTAATACTAAAATATATTGGTATGCAAAAAAAATCAATATATTGAAAGGAAAGTGTCATGTTGGAATAAATGTGGTGTTTTTAGAAGAGATATTGAAACTCTATGATGTATGTTTCATGAAAAAATTTGCAATGCCCCATGAACATGTTTACACCGTTTTGACGTTCACATAATTATTAGGTGACCCGAAAATGTCAAAAGGTAAACAAGATATGTTTACATTGTGGTCATTGTATACATTGTTATATTTTGCTGAATTTTGTATGATTTTTCAGCAGTTCATGACAGTCTGTGACTATTAGTAACACTCATCTGACTACAGAACATGAAAATAAATCATCTTTCTTTTTTGTTTTTGCTTGTCTAATTTTAATATAACTCCACCGTTGCAGAAAATCCTCAGTTGCGTTGTTCAACATCAAACCAGCTGAATTTTGTATAGCTCTATAAATAATAATGGTTATTTTCAAGGAATTAAGGCTTTGTGTAAATACACCATCTCACTCACAAAGTGTACTTCTTCTTCAGTTTGCAGGTGAAATGTCAAATTCTCACATGTATAAATTCCCTCAAAATAACCTCTATTACTAAAACATGAATGCTGACAGTTTGAGAAAGATTCCTCTTTCAGAAAACAGAGAAAACAAATAAGTGTTCAACGACTGATATTATACGTTATCAGTCTCGAGATGCTATGTATCCTGTTTTAAAGGGCAGTGAGCCTCTAGTTTGTAATTTACAAAGTCGGGCTTGAACCCATGCCATATTGGTGATAGGCTTGTATGAGTTGTTAGATCCAGCGACATAACTCATTGAGCCACCCGGGCCCCAATTTTGATATGTAATCAACGTTTCGAATAGTGTCATTTAAGTTATTCTACAGTTTTATTGTGGAGGAGATCAAAGAATCTCTATTTGAGGACAGTCTACAGAAGGGTAAAATAATATCATTCACATTTCTCAACGGATACACTGATGTACTTTGTATGGTGGGGATAATCAATATACAAAGATAATTAGGAGTATTTGTATTAATTATATTATGAAAGAGTTGAATTTTCTTTCTCTTCCGTATCACAGATAGTAATTCTCAACCTGTTACGATATATACAATTTTAGCTTTTGTGAACATAAGTAAGCCTGTAACAATTGTGTCAGCTTCAAGTTGAAGTTGTCACAGTGTGTGTGAATTTCCAATCCCATAGTTCACATGCCTATTCAAATACTTCAATCTACGTAGAATGTTCAAATGTTTAGATATACTTTTCTGAATATTATCAACATGGGTATTCCACTTAGCATCGTTGCAAAATTTAATGCCTAAATGTTTATGAGAAGTGGTAATGGACATTGATTTACCATTAAAAGAGAAATCAAGATTTTCTGGAATGCTACGATTAGTGAAAATCATGATTT
>MJUT01011524.1:60746-73762 GCA_002080005.1 Gigantidas platifrons
ATCATCTTTCTTTTTTGTTTTGGCTTGTCTAATTTTAATATAACTCCACCGTTGCAGATAATCCTCAATTGCGTTGGTCAACATCAAACCAGCTGAATTTTTGATAGCTCTATAAATAATAATGGCTATTTTCAAGGAATTTAGGCTTTGTTTAAATACACCATCTCACTCACAAAGTGTACTTCTTTTTCAGTTTGCAGGTGAAATGTCAAATTCTCACATGTATAAATTCCCTCAAAATAACCTCTATTACTAAAATATGATTGATGACAGTTTGAGAAAGATTCCTATTTCAGAAAACAGAGAAAACAAATAAGTGTTCACCGACTGATATTATACGTTATCAGTCTCGAGATGCTATGTATCCCGTTTTAAAGGGCAGTGAGCCTCTAGTTTGTAATTTACAAAGTCGGGCTTGAACCCATGCCATATTGGTGATAGGCTTGTATGAGTTGTTAGATCCAGCGATCTAACTCATCGAGCCACCCGGGCCCCAATTTTGATTTAAATTATTCTACAGTTTTATTGTGGAGGAGATAACAGAATCTCTAGTTGAGGACAGTCTACAGAAGGGTAAAATAATATCATTCACATTTCTCAACGGATACACTGATGTACTTTGTATGGTGGGGATAATCAATATACAAAGATAATTAGGAGTATTTGTATTAATTATATTATGAAAGAGTTGAATTTTCTTTCCCTTTTGTCTTACATATAGTAATTCTCAACCTGTTACGATATATAAAATTTTAGTTTTTGTGAAAATAAGTAAGCCTGTAACAATTGTGTCAGCTTCAAGTTGAAGTTGTCACAGTTTGTGTGAATTTCCAATCCCATAGTTCACATGCCTATTCAAATACTTCAATCTACGTAGAATGTTCAAATGTTTAGATATACTTTTCTGAATATTATCAAAATGGGTATTCCACTTAGCATCGTTGCAAAATTTAATGCCTAAATGTTTATCAGCTATGATAGAGGACAATGCTTTCAACAATCTACCAAGCTTACTATATCTATTCAGTATCATAATATGTCAATGCATGTTACAAATATTTTATCCATCAGGTAATACAACGTAATTATATTTCATCTTCTGTATAGCGCATTTTGTGTGGGGTTTTTTCTTGCGCTAGATAAAATTAAAAAAAAAGGAAATTTGTGACCGAAAATTTTAAAACTTCTAGCGTTGCTTACCATTGTAAAGTGAATTGAATTACAAATGATATCTTTAAGCGAAATTATATATTGTCAAGAGGATTGGTTTGTAAACTGCAGAAGTCTATATGTTGGACAGATGAAAATTTAACTACCCAGCAGTTCATTACAGTATTTCAATATCCTTATTTGATTAACGCTTCTACGAAAATACTTTGTTATAGTATGATTTTAGTCCTCCTTTGACTGCAGACAAAATGTTAGACATATTTATCAACAATTCTTTTGTTGAACAATTAGAATCACCTGCAGTATACTTTTCGCTATATGAATTCTTGTGAAGTTTTGTTATCCAATATAAAGTAGGTAAATCATCATAGTCATTGTTAAATGGAATATTCATTGATGACATAAAAGACTTAGCCAAAATGTCCTCTTTGTCATAACTAGTAGGATTACCAGAGTATTGTGCAATGAAACATTCTTTAATTAAAGCCAAAATCTCTCACTGTAGACGACATCCTGTTTACCTTGATAGCCGTAATGCTCAAGCTTAAATTCTATCCAATTTCACTGTTTTAGTGAGCTAGCAGCATCGAAATCCAACTCAGCGTGTTGGTCTAGCACAAATCGGACCTTATCATCATCACATTGAAAATTAACTTGGTTTCGCTATGATATTGGAGAAAAACTGCTGAATTGGCGTTAAGCAACAACCACTCACTCAATATAATACGTAGAAATACAACTGCATAGAGTATCAAAGTTTCAAGTTTGATGTATTATTATTTTATCTTGCAGTTATTTGTATGACAATAAAATCACATCGATCAAATCAGACACGTTCAACAATTTGACGAACCTTAACAATCTGTAAGTATTCCTCTTATTTTATTCCATTCTATAACTTACAAATACATGTTCATGTATAATTTCTCTAGTTTAAGAACACTTTCGCAAAATAATCAAATTCCACAACAAAATAAAACATAACTTTTTTTAAATTCTAATGAACCATTGCAGTACAGTGTAATAGGTAAAGATTGAGGGCATTAATTTATTGAACCTGTTTGGTTATGGTGGTTAGTGTCACTTTCAACAATATTTCAGTTATATCCTGGTGGTCAGTTTTATTGGTGGAGGAAACCAGAGGACCCGGAGAAAACCACAGACTTGTCACAATCGCTGACAAACTTCATCACATTATGTTGTACATTTCGCCCTGATCGGGATTCAAACACAGTAAGTCTAACTAATATCATACTATTACAGTCATTGAGAAAATATGTCACAGTAAATCAGACCTGTGAAATAATAGTAAAGCCATGGAGAGTATATGTCACAGTAGGTCTGACATATAACATAATATAGCAGTCATAGAGAGTATATATCAGAAAAAGTCTGACTTATAAAACTATATTACATACACGTAATGTATGCATCAATGCTCGTCTTACAACACACACTGTTTAGGATTTGACAATTCAGATATGTCGATTCTAATGCTGCTTTCTAATGTGAAGCTATATTTCAGACTCCTGAGAAACAACCCTATAACATTTGTTAGTGAAAGTGCGTTCTTGAATCTACCAAAGTTGACATTACTGTAAGTTTGTTTTGGACGTAGTATTGTAGTAATGTGTATCGACACGAAATCTTTCCTATAAACTTAACTTTATGATGACACCGGTTATGTGGTCTCACCGATATAACATGTACTTTGTCAGTTCTGTTGATACCTGAATCAGCGCTACACTTGTTTTGTCTTATTTAATTAATTGTTCACTTCAATATTAATATTTCCCTATTGCTTCACATGAGTAGTTGTCATTTCTTTTCAATCCGCCATAACATGTGCTTTGTTAGTTATTTTGAAGATGCCTGCTTCACTGGTTTTTAAATAATTCTTTATCCATTGTTTTTTGCCAATTTGCAGATTATGCTGAACTATTATCTTGAATTGTTGAATTTTTCACTTAAATATTTAAATTTCTTATTGCTTCATATCAGTAATTGGCATTCCTTTTCAGTTAGCCATGTTTTTTTATTGACGCTCCTGTACCAAGTCTGGAGCGTGACCAGTCATGTATATGTGTCTTGTGTGTATAGATTTTCCCTATATGTTTGTATGTTTGTGTAATCTTTACTACATAGCCGTCACAAAGGGATCACAACCATAGATAATTCTAACAGATTGAATATCAATTAGTCATAAACAGTTATATTTTTATTTCTAGTGAGTTTGCTATGTATTGTCGTGGTTGTGGTAACATCCCATTCTGGAGATGGCTTAAAAGAAACGAGAAGTTTCCAACATCTGTAACCTGTAATGACTACGATGGAGAACTCCTGGCAAAATTAGAACCTACTAATTTTACAGATTGTTTTAGTGAGTATTTTTTGTACTTTAAGTATTGAAAGCATTGTCAAGGTAAACTACAGTTAGAACAGAAACTTATTATAAAAATCTTTATTTCAATTCAATGGACACAATTGTTCACTACCGTCATTATTACCTGTATATCATATAAAATCACAATCTTCTTTTAGCAAAAATTACACAGATGCAATTTCTTGATCAATTTTTCAAATTTTTTTGTTCACAAATGCAGATTTATGCGAGGTTTTTCTTCATACTCTTCATATACCTTTGCAATGAAATGAAAAGAAAATATCACACTATCAGAACAATTCCAAAATCAAATGTCAAAATCATAGAAAGAGGCAAAATCGATACCCATAACACGCACACACACACACACACACACACACACACACACACACACTTGATCCTTCACTTTCCCGACTCAATAAAAAGAGGCATAGTGGTTAAACTAGTTAAGTGAAATGATGATGCTTTCCACGTGTGAGTACAATTCATACCCTCGCATATAATTTTAAATTTAAGTCATAATATCTTTATTGAGCAATCTAAGATTTAAAAAAAATATGATGATTTACACACAAATAGTAATGTGTATGTGAAAAATTACTTAATAATTAAACATGTTTGAATTTCAATAATTCAATATTATGTTTTAATCATAAAAATGTGAAAACTTTGAGTCAAAACGAACCATAAATAACTATTGTTTCGTGTCAAAAAATTGTATTAGCATTGGTCAAAAATGGCTACAGGAACATTTTTATTAAACGCGCCGATTTCTATCAAATATATAAGGAAAACGTGGAAAGTGATGAACAATTGTGTCCATTGACTTTAAACTGATACAAGACGTGTAGGAAGTATAATAATTCTAGTTGATACTTAGTATATTACATAAATGTTAGAGAAAAACGAAGGAAAAATCAAGAAATGGACTATCCAGAGAAACTGACAACATTGGGTACACAAGATACAAGACGAAGACAAAACAAAACACACACACACACACACAACAAAGAAAGCAAAAATAAAAATCAGCAGACACGGAACCCAGGTGTTCGTGAAGGGTAAGGAGTTCCTGTCTATAATTTTTTTTATAATTCATCTGTAGGAAAAATACATTAACAAAACAAATATTGTTGCACAAATTTGATAAACAGTTTAAAGCTACTAGATAACACATGTACATTATAAATCAAAAGACAAACATTGCTATAAACTTCAAGTGGAGCAGTAGTATTCTAATAATATCACAGTATTTTGTACCTATGTCTTTTCTATTGATTGTGTTTTTTTCATTCAATATATTTATTTGACACCTGAACGTCCATGCATTGGGTGTTTAGAATAGACAGATGTATTTTTACTATATGTGTTGCTAACTGCTTGCTCTTACTAACTTGTTTATTATCATCAATTATATTTATTTAGTTTGTTGTTGTTTTTCATATTGATTGATTGATTGGTGTTTAACGCCAACTGGCGTTTTTAATATTGTCATATATTGTCTAAATGTGTAACACAATCATTTACATTTGACATAACATCATATATTAATATTAAATTGTTGAGTATTACTGTTAAAACTGTCTTTTCGTAATTAAATGTGAACACTTATCGTATGGTTTATGTTATATTGGTAAATATCCATTTTATAACTGAACATATTCAAACAATAATGTCAATGTTAAATTAAAAGGACAAAAGCAATACATATATATGTATATATTTACAAATGTATTCGTTCAAACACTTACTTAATTACTTTGAAATAAGATTAATTATTAAAGAATTTAATAATTATGTGAAAAATTTACATTTAAGCTTAATACAACTTTAACAACTGTTAATTTGAAATAAACAGATTAATGTTGAACATTATCGACTTACTGTCTAAAATATCTGGATAATCACAGGTTGTTGTTGTAATACAAATTTATTTATTGTTTTTTGTTGTTTTTTTTCAGGCAGATGATCGTGGTGAAGATATACTGCTATGTATTGTGTACAGGTTTCAAGATGAAAAAAAATAGTTGTGTTATATTAAATTATACAATTGTATGAAATAATTTTCCTCCGAGCGAGAAATTCAACATAATAAATCAGTATTTTTTTTTTCTGCACCAAAACATTATCGTAATAAACGTTATTGTCAGATAATTTATGTTTTTGTTATCTTTCAAGACAATTTTATTTCTATCAATGTTAAATGATTGTTTCCTAATGATACTCTAACACAATAATGAATACAATACTTTTCTTTTTACATCTAGCTAGTTGTGTTTGATATGACCATTAAAATACAGATATGGAATACGTTCAACAATGAAAATGTAGGTCATACCACGTGCGACTCAATTCTGCCCTAAGAAGTGACTTGTCATACAGATCCTTGGAAAAGTGTGAGTTCCATGCATGTTATTATCATATATATAATTTTGCTGAAATATATCGGAATTGCCCATGACCAACTGGATTTCTGGTTTTCGAAGGTGAACTCAGATGCTCTGGAAGAATAAACAGTTCCTGTTCCAATAGTGGCAACCATCGTATTACTCTTTATAAACCTTGACATTAGTCATGAATGAGGAAATTTCGTTCTCCTCTCATGTCGTAATGTGCATGTAGCTTACTGAAATGCTACGTTACAGTCCCGATCTAATAAATGTTTTAATTAATTAATTTATTTATTTAATGAAATGAAGATAACATATAGTCATGGTGCATATTTTAGACGATCATTAATCTGACATATGATAACACCAATTACACATTACTATATTACGTGTACAAGAGAAAATACAAATGGATCTTTTACTCAAAATCAGAATAAAAAAAATATCAAATTCATTGGTAGAAATGTTGTAAATAAACGTAAGAGAAAACCGAAGTGGCAATCAAAAATGGATTATTTTTCTTTATTAAATTGGTGTGTTTCTGTATGATTGTGGGATGAATGTATGTATTTTGTATGTAGTCGATTTGAAAAAGCTCATTAGAGCTTGTGTTGTAATATGTTTAATTAATATCGACCTTAAATAAAACTTTATTATTATTATTGCAATCCAGAAAAAACTGGCAACACGAGACACACAATACGAAGAATAACACAGCATACGGAAGCAAAGACAAACAACGTAAATAAGAAATGAACCCCCTACAGACAAATGGAGGCAAAGAAGAACTGAACATCGTTTTTATGTGGAAATCGAATGTCATAAAAATTAGATTTTAATTTCAAGTTATGATTGAACATGAGCGAAAATATATCTTTTATACAAATATCAAAGTAATGAGCACTGGGTAGTCATATTGTCGATGGTTTTTTTTATTCATGGTAACTTATCTGTGTTTTGTCAAAAAACCAAACAAACAATGTCAATATTTGTGTTATCAATAAATAACTGTGAGCTAATACTCACTGATGATACCCCCGCATATATATTCAATGTGCATAAAAACCAACCAAGTCAGCAGACAAGAAATAGGAGCCTGATGGGCCCAAAAACGCTTCCCACAATATGGCTTACCTATATGAAGCTTGTGACCAAATATCAGATTCCTGCCATCAATAGTTGCTGAGACAAATGCAGCGAAAAAATATCTTGGACGGACGAACAGAGGTAAAATAGTATAGCCCCTCCGTTGGAGCAGGGGTATAATAACGATAACAAAATTGAATATCAATCAAATTAATATAAAACACTTTATAGCAATACACAAAGAGATATTAATGTGTTATATTTCAGTTGGATACAACATTACATTGATACATGACAACGTTACTGACCTTCTGAATTGAGCAAACAGTATAAATCAGGTAACTCTACACTATTTGTCAGCCACGCGATATTAACATATTTCATTTTCACTATGCTCCTCATCAGTATTCAAAAATCACGACATCGTTGTTCACTTTCTTTATCTCGTGTACCATATGTTGCCAGTTTCTCTGGATTGTCCATTTGATTGCCCCTTCGGTATTCTCTAACGTCTATTTACAGAATACTAATAAAATGAAAAACAAAAAATAGACACGTTCAACATCTAATAGAAGTAGCAACAAATGCAAAATCAATACCTATAAGACATAGTACGTGGCCACTCATTTTCTAGCTTGGTACAGGCATTTCAATAAAACGTGGCGGGGCTAAACTAGTATATTGGCCCAAACTTTACTTCTTAATGAAATAATTCAGATACCAATCTACATTGTTTGACGATAATTACTTTATATTGATTATTCGTGTACAATTTAATGCATACAACACGTTTCCGGAATAATTTTCACCAGGTATGCTCAAAATCGACAAATTAGAAAACCGCATGGCCGGAATAGGATATCCTATAGCTACAATATAAACAAATCAACAGCAAGGATACAGTGTGATAAGGATATGAATGCTGCAACAAACAAAAAAAAACACATAGGTTCGGACATATCGACTCAACAATATCAATAAATGAGATCAGTGGCTTCAACAAGAAATAATATACTGTTCAGCTGCTAGTCCAGTATTAATTGTAATATGCAAATGCTATATTCATCTGCATAAGAGTTATTATACCCCCACTCGTAGAGAGGGGTCTATATTGCAATCACCTTGTCCGTCCGTCTATTTGTCCGTCCGTCCGTCCGTTCACACTTTCGTAACATATATCTCAGCTTCTACTAGAAGAAATGATTTTATATTTGGTATATGACTTTGGCATGGTGACTTGTAACGTGTCTCCCCTTTCCAGGTTTACCGCAGATCTACTTCCTGATTACCGTGCGACTTACAAATGAACGAGTGGGGGTATTCTTAGCACGACGTAGAGTGCAACATCTTGTTGTGGTTAAATCTGCAAAACATACAACGTGCCAGAACATATTATAATATCCACATATAAAAGTTGGTTTATCACCTTATATTACAGTCCGTCATTACTACAGGTGGATATTTTGTCATTTGTGAATGTCTGATTGGAAGCCAAATAACAGTTGGAAATAAAATAATTTTAAAATTCTCGAAGTCATAGACGACATAGCCCGATTTGGCCATCATGTTTAGACCGTTTGGTATATTGCTACCAAGGAATATTATATTATTTGGCACACTAATGTTTCAATTTTGAGCGTACCAGATGAAAGTTATTCCAGAAATGTGTCGTGTGGAATAAATTTGATATCTATGTTTTAACAGATTCAGAAAATGGCCATTTCTGTTATCCTGGAACGATTATTATGGAATGTAAGAAGGTACCAAGACGAGATAAAAAGCCATAGATCACCTGAAAATGACAAAACCATGGTAAAAAGAAAATACATGGACAAAAACAACTCACTCATACAGAAAACTAAAGAAGTGCAAGGTGAAACTCAAACAAAAAAACGGAGTTTTATTTGTGTTTCACAGTCACCAATTGTAGCTGTATGTACACCTACCTATAATACATGTGAGTTCCATACATGCTATAATTATATATCTAATTTTGTTGAAATATTTCGGAATTGCTTATGACAAACTGGATTTCTGGTTTTCTGGGGCGAACTGAGATGCTCCGGAAGAATAATCAGTTCCTGTTCCAATAGTGGCAACCTTCGTGTCACTCTTTATAAACATTGACATAAGTCATTAATGAGGAAATGTCGTTCTCCTCTCATGTCTTAATGTGCGTGTACGCTTACTGAAATGCTATGCTACTGTCCTGATCTAATAAATGTTTTGATATAATTATTTATTTAGCGACGATAACATATAGCCAGGGTGCACATTTCAGATGATTATTCATTTGACAGGGGAAACAGGGGGAAATACAAACGGAACTTTAACTCTACTATTAAATGCATTAATAGAAATGCTGTATGTCATGAAAATTAGATTTAATGTTAAGCTTAAATTGAACATGAGAAAAAATATCCTACATGAAAATATCAATATAATGAACACAGGGTATCTGACAGTCATATTGTTCGTGGAATGCTTAACTTATTGTGTTATTAATATATACAAAATTGAATATCAATCAAATTAATATAAAACTCTAGCAACACAGAGAGATAATAATAATTTTGTTGTATTACAGCTGGACACAACATACCATTGATACATGAGAACGTTACAGATCTCCTGAATTGACCAGTCAGTCCATATCAGGTAAAGATACACTATTTGTCAGCCACAAGATGTTAACATATTTAATTTTCATGATGCCCCTTATCAATGTGTAAAAACACGACATCAGTTTTTACAGAATACTCATTAAATTAAAAAAAGATAGATATGTTTACAGATCTAATGGAAAAATCGTTGAAACAAGTACAACATAGACGTGATTGTTAATTTTTCTAGCTTCGTAAAGGTATTTCAATAAAACGTGTCGGTAATAAATTAGTTTATTGGCCAACACTTATTTCTTTGTGAAATAATTCAGATTGCAACCTAAGACGATAATTACTGTATAATGATATTTTCCTGTACAATTTAGTGCACAGAACGGGTTACTACAGGTACGCTACGTCGACAGATTGCAAACAAAATTATTTAAAATTGTTGTTTGGGAGAGAAAAAAAACGAAAGGGCATGAACACGATAGCTAAAATCTAAAAACAAACATCAACACAAAATGAAACGGAAAAATAAGAACATGAACAATACAACAATCAACATCAGTTCTGACATATCAACACAAAAATAACAATAAATGAGACCAGTGGCTCCGGCAAGAATATATTAGTCAGCTGTTTGTCCAGTATTAATATTAATAGGCAAATAGTACATTCATCTACACATACCACGTGCCAAGACATCCTATTGTAATATTCACATGTACCTACTGGTATCAAGAAGCAAGTCAATTTAAAGGATAACAACGGAAATGCACACACAATATCGCAGTTATCCACTGCCTTTAGACCATACATGACGAAATGTAGAAATGTCCATGTGATGTTTCATATCAAATTGTGGGTATACTATATACCAGTACCTGTATGTTAGTCTTACTGGTATTACTAGACATACAACTTGTACTGTCTCAATATGATTTATTCCTTATGTTGTGTCTGATGAATAAAGCTCACGCATCAGCAAGCATATTCTATTCAACTTTGTTTCGAGTATAAAATAAATGAAAACATGTAAAAATTAATTTGCTGTCGAGATATACTAGAATATATTGTGGTATATCATTGGTAATTCTCTTGTGATTTCAGTTTTCCACCAACAGTGTTATGACTGAAACTGTAAATATTCTGCGTTATGCTGGATTGGTGTAATATACTACAGACTGAACATAAATCTTATGATATACTACAGGGGATTTGTCAAATGGTTTATAAATCAAAACAATTTAATTAATTTTGTATTTTATTTTGTAAATTGTGTGTTTTTGAAGACCAGTACATATAAATAATGCAAATACAGTCAAACTTGCCTATACGGTCACCTTTATTAAGCAGTCACCTAACTCGCCTGTATTAAAAGGTAACATTTCAATCATTTTGTCAAGAAGATTTCATATAAATTGAACCTTAAGAGGTCACAAGTCTTATAAGGACAATTTGTCTTTGTCCCAAAAGTGACCTCTTAATACAGGATTGACTGTATATACTTCATGGTACACACTGCGTTTTTGGCATTACCTTCACAAGATATGATCAAAGTCTTGGAAAACAAATTAATTTAAAGGTCGTTGGGAACAGGAAATAGAAATGTCTTGAAAGGGGTCGCCAAAATTCGCCTACTGATACCTATTTCGAAGGGAGACGATCCTTAATTTTATGCATAATAATTACATATTTTAATATATATTATGTAAATTTCAATAATTAATTTATAATATTCAGTAATTTTGAATTCAGCACTAATTTAGATAAGCAAGTAGACAAAGATATACACAACATATTTTAAACTTTTATGGACATCATCAAAATCGTCAGTGTATACATAATGTATTTAAACTTCATTTTTCTTCATTTGCAAAATGCACTCTCTATAAAATATAGTTGCAAAGTAACAAAATCTGTGTGCATATGTTGTAAGTTGAATTTTAATGTACATTCCAGAATGAACTTGAAGTATAACATTATATATTCCTTTGTAATTACTGTTGAGAATATTAACAAGCAATGATGGCGACACTTGCCAAGCAAGTTATATTAGCTATGTAAATTCTCCCTACTAACACTTTTCACCCTCTAAATTTGTATTTGAAATATTTTTCTCATATTGACCATACATCTTTTCCATCTTTTCACTTGTACGTGTAAAAAGAAATAAATTCCCCCTTCTTTGATAATTGCCTCCAGTGTCTGGAGCACTTAGCGAAACCAGTCAACTGTTTTAGTAACTTTTATTTTCATTCCATCTCAATATTGCCTGACGTGTGTTCATCATTGAGGAATATTATGTTACTGACAATGTAGTTAATAAACAAGTGTTATTCTAATGTTACCGGGGGTGTAGTGTATAAACAAGTGTTATTTTAACGTTACTGACAGTGTAGTGTATAAACAAGTGTTATTCTAACGTCACTGACGGTGTATTGTATAAACAAGTGTTATTATAACGTTACTGACGGTGTAGTGTATGATCAAGTGTTATTATAATGTTACTCACGGTGTAGTGTATAAACAAGTGTTTTTCTAAAGTTACTGGCGGTGTAGTATATAAACAGTGTTATTCTAACGTTACTGACAATGTAGTATATAAACAAGTGTTATTTTAACGTTACTGACAATGTAGTATATAAACAAGTGTTATTACGCCTGTCTGATGTTTAAAATGTCAGTTGATTAACTAGTATTGATGCCGACAAATTAAAAGTGTGTGTGTGATCTTCAATCAGTTGACCCTTTAAATTTATTTGTTTTTAAATTTTATAGTATACATCTATTTATTAAATTTTATCGCTTAAAATGTGCAAAGAAACCTTGTTTTTAAACGTATGATTTTATTCGAAGTCTGAGAGGTTCTTATTGTTTTGTTTAGCTGATTTCTGAGGAACACACACACACATGTGTAATCACTATGGTTATTTACTTTATTTATTTATCTTTTTATTATCTACAGGGCTCACCAAACCAGGTGAAGTGGGTGACTTCTTCACCTTGGTTTCAATGAAATCACCCAATTTCTGTCAAAAAGTGAAGTTGTAGTCACCCTGTCAGTCTTTTCAAGTGCATATTTTTTTCACCAATAATCATACTTTTTCTTCAATATTCACATAAAAGGAGCTCCCATGTTCCTGAAATTTGACCCATACAGGGTTTGATGATAAATATTTAATTCCAAACTCATTAATTGCATCCTTTTTAAGATCATTGTGCAGCACATTCGTTTTGTGAAAGATAGGGGAACATGCGGTAGTCGGGAAAGAAACGTTAAAATTTTGATCAATTTTCGGAAGTCTCCCAGATTATCCCTCACCTCACCCTTAAGTCAAGAGAGAGAGAGAGTCAAATCACCCTGTTTTTACTATGTGT
>MJUT01011525.1:0-10372 GCA_002080005.1 Gigantidas platifrons
GGATCGTCTGAATCCTAGGGACAGTTTTTTTGGAGGACGCACTAATGCCATAAAGTTGTACCACGAAGTAGAAAAACCCGTGGAAACCATAGAATATTACGACTACACCAGGTAATTTTTTTTTTCAAATTTTGACGAGTTTTGTTAACGATTAGTCTGTACCGGCTAATATGACAGTTACATCGCATTAAAGAAATACAAGATATTCATGATTCTTTTTTTTGTTTTGCAGTTTATATCCTAGTGTAAACAAGTACGCCAAATATGTTTGTGGACATCCAGACATCATCACCTCCAATTTCAAAGACCTGTCACATTATTTTGGGTTGGCCAAGGTTAAAGTGTTACCCCCAAGAAATTTGTTTCATCCTGTTCTGCCGTATACGACAAGAGATGGAAAACTGAAATTTCCGCTATGTAAAAGATGTGCAGATATAGAATACAAAGACAAATGTACATGTTTAGACAAAGACAGAGTCATAGTTGGAACTTGGTGTACTCCCGAATTGGAATTGGCTGTATCGAAAGGATACAATATATTAAAATTCTATGAAGTTTACCATTTCAACGATACCAGTGAATACGACCGGAAAAATGGGAATGGAGGATTGTTTGCAGGTTATGTGAATTTGTTCTTGAAATTAAAGCAGGAGGCATCAGGATTTCCTAATGAATGTCAAACTGAAGAGGAGAAGTTAGACTACATTATCAAATATGCTGAGAAGGAAAATATCCAATTGGATTATCACCAGATAAAAAAAAAACTAGTTTACGTACTTTGGCTAAGATTTGTTTGAACAGTTTTTGGGGAAAGTTTGGACAACGTTTGAACATGAGTCAAACGATGTTCCTGTACGATACGGAGGTCGATAAATTCTTCCAATTACTCTCAGACCCTACCAAAGAAGTCTCTGATTTTCACATAGTCTGTGACGACATGATACAATTGGAATTCACAAACGATTCGTCTTTCTTACCATTAGATTTTAAAACTAATGTGTTCATAGCTAGTTTCCCAACCTGCATGGCAAGGTTACGTCTCTACGAACTATTAGAAATGACTCAAGAAAAGGCGCTGTACGTGGATACAGACTCAATTATTTTCGTTGATAATGATCGGACAATAACTAAGACATTACCCATTGGTAATTATTTGGGTGAATTGACAAACGAAATTGCGCCAGAGGATGAATACATCACGAAATTTGTTTCCAGTGTTCCAAAGTCATACGCATACACAACTAAATCACAGAAACAAGCCTGCAAAGTCCGAGGTTTCTCTTTGGAAAGCAAGACGAATGCAGATTTGATCAACTTTTCTACCATGAAAGAAATCGTTGTAGCAAAAACAAAAGACTGTATTACAACAACAAATCCTCGGAAAATTTCTCGTTTAGCAAAGAAAAGAATATTATGCAACAGGATTGAGGAAAAGGAATTCAGAATGGTGTACACTAAGAGACGTTTATTAAATGATCTGACAACTCTGCCTTTTGGATATTCCAAATAAGACAAAACTCTGTAATAATTTAATCATTTTATTTATGCAAAAAATATTCATTGATTAACATTAAAATTTGATCCATTGTATTTTTATCTTTTTTTTCTTAGTTGATTTATTAGACTTTATTTTTCGTAAGCAACGATTCGCTATTCCTGGAAGTCCTTTGCCCATAGATCGTTTTTTCCTTACTATTAATCCCTTTCCAGTTTGGACAGGCAATGTTTCTTTTACACATTGCTCCCTTTCTGTCACTTCATCAACAGTTAAATCGTCCTTTGTTTCGTGTTTGGGTAAGATTTCAGTTTGTTTGTTTTGTAGCAATTCTTCGTACCTTTTTTTTGGGTATTAAAACTAGTTCTTTGGCCATCACAGGTAATCGAAAATAGGCCTTAGAAGTTTCGGGAGTATTTTGGCGTGGCGAACTAACAGCTTTTTCTTCTGTTCCTTCGATTCGTATTTGTGAGCCAACCGTGCAATGAAGGACTTGTAAGGCTTCAACGACTTGACGTATTTGGCTTTATTAGGAAATACACCTTTGTACAAGTTCAATGCAATCTCTGACAAGAGGTCGATTTGGGTCTTTGTTAGGTTGGATAAAATTATTTTTCTTTGTTTTATAGACGATTCGTTAAGAAATCTTATAAAGGTTGCATGCGTCTTCATTCGATGACTCATTCTTAAAAAAATTACGAATGTTTGTCAGTTCTCTCATTTTATTGAGGTCTATATACAATACATGTATCGCCCGGAAAAATACCGGTTCGAAGCATATATTCCCTGTCCCGGTAGGTCGCGAGATCGATCAAAATGTAAGAGTACAATTCTTTAGTACTTTTCAAAAAACTATCAATGAAATAGCGAGTCTGTCCTGGAAGTATTTGAGACGCAAACGTTAGGAGTTGTCTCATGTCTCTAGGATTACGAAATAACACAAAATTTGCTGAGATGAGGGCAATTGTTTTGGCATATCGACCCTGATTGAAAAGATTTTGACTTAAATACACCACAGAAATCCCTCGATGATGACTTGTGATTGTAAAAAGATGTGAAAGCTCATCCGATTGAACTATTTTAGACATTAAATCGTCTAAGATGACTAAAGTGTGTTTGGTATTGTCCGCGAGCTCTTCTAAGTGTTGTTTATCAGGAAGACCCCCGTGAAAAGTCAAATTCGGTATATTCTGCATTTCATCGAACAGTTTCTGGTGCTCAGAATAGCAATACAGTATTCTCTCTGGAGAAATAGTAAACATGGCGTTAGCATTTTCAATCAATTTTTTTGTGAACACCGTCTTCCCTCCTTGTGTTGGAGCAACGATGCAAATTGTGGTGGGCGAGAAAAACGGTAACAGTGTTTTTTCCGTCATTGTGCCAGAAGGTATGTGTTCAAAATGAAAACAATATTCTCTGAATTCTCCTTTTATTTGATAATATCATATTTGTTACATTTCTGAAAAAAACTTACATATAAATCTATCGTTTTGCTTAAAATCATTGGCATGAAAAGTATTGAAAATATCTCTCACTGAAATATGTAAACACAGTCTCATTAGTGCGAAATACACGACATAAAGTCCGCATACATCCGACTGGAACGATTGTATACGCCTTTGTATAACATTGTCTTTTTGACCATTTCTCTGTAAGAAGTCTTGCAAATCACAGCCGTAGTATGCTGCAGGTCTCCCTAAGCTGTCAAAATAGTCTACCTTATCATAATTGTACAAGATTACACACACCCAATGTTTTCCAGGATTGGGCAGTGGGTCAGTATTAACGATATATAATTGAGGGTATGCAGAAGGCACGTCTTTATGCAAGATATTGATTGCAGTGATGTCAACAAATATGTTCCGTAAGCAATTGTATCTGCTCAATATTCCTTTTAACTGTTCAGTATTCATGGTTCTACGAGTCGTACTTCTCTAGCTTCGTCTACTGCTAAAATGGCCTGCGACTGATAATAACACACGCAATTTATAGTTTCAGCTGTTCTTGTTTTGAATCTGATTTCTAATCGAGCGTTTCCGTGTTTTACTAAATTGATAAAATTTTCTTGAAATTCTAAACAGGGGTCGAGAGAAAAGGCTATCAAACTATATCCGGCTCCAAAATCTTTGTAAGAGATGTTTAAACTTGTATTTTCATATATTTCGAAAAGTCTGAGGTATGTTGTACTGTAATTTCTTTTGACTCCGAAATCTAGCTTTAGTGGAGTTCCGTACACTTCAACTCCATTCACTTTCAGAGAGACCTCTGTCATGTTGAAATGTTGAAAATTGAAGGGATTTTTAGTGTAATCACCGTTAACACTAGTCTGGGAAAGAAGACCAAACACTACTTTTGATGGAATAGCTTTCGGAAATATTCCATCCCAGTAAAATTCTGTAGAACCTTTGGGTATGACGTTCTGAATAACATTGCTTCTATTGATGACATACTTAGCAGGAGTTTCACGTATCTGACGTCGATGATTCAAGATGACACCGGGATCTAATTTTACTCTTGCCGTTTTAAAATATACGTCAACTATTTTCACTTTGTAGTTTGGACTTGTCTCCCCTGACATAACCAGAAAAGGAGCACTGGATCTAAACAGTTTCATGTAAATGTCCACTACGTTGATCAACAATTTACCTTCCAAGTTCAGAGTATCTTCCAACAAATTTCCCTCTAGTTCAAATGTTCTTGATTCTTTTGTATATTCGTATCTGTTGATGAAACCAGAATTCAACGTAACGGAGTCCATCGGATCGTCGTCTTTCATGAACAATTGGCTTTGAAGTTGCGATTCCTGTTCTTCCTTACCCGATGATAATACAACTTTCAAATAAGCTTTCCAGGGATAATTGTTGGAGTTTACTGAGACAAGTTTGTTGTTCATACAAATATCGATGTGTGAGAACAGGCTTTGCAATGGTAAATTGATGATGCCTGTCTTTTCTTTGGGAGTGAGTGATGATCCATCGGCTTTCAAAATTTGCAATTTGACATATAAACGACTCTTTCTTAGATCTATGTAATCGCTACCTGCACCTGCTACTACAATTTCAATGGGAGTACTGTCACTTAATAGATTAGAGATGGGTCTTTCTTCTGTGTAATTAATTTGATCAATAGCGACCTGATTGGGAGGGGAGGCAAATATCGACAGTTCCATTGGCTGGCCCACTTCCTTATTGTCTTCACTTAAAAACGACATTTGTTATTTCTTTCTTTTTTTAACCACGGGAAGATCCCAGACACTTTGATGAAAATGTAATGTCTTCTTCTTTTGTGGTCTTGACTTCTTTGTTCTTCTTGTCGAGTACGTCTTATTTGATGCTGACGCCTTGCGGGTTTTGTTTGAACTAAACTTTTTATTTGTTATTTTTCGCTTAAATTTGGCTGAGGTCTTATTAGATGTTGTCTTCTTGTCGGTTTTTTTCATATTGAACTTTTTACACTGTTTCTTTTTTTTATACTCTTGACTACCTTTATACGAGTCTTTCCTAATTTGGCTTCTTCTGTCATTTGTGATTCTGCCCTCTGTTCAGTGGCTGCGACTGGTGTAACTAAAGTTGTATGATCCGTAGGAGTAGAATCCGAAGCCGTGTTTTGATTAACGGGTATCATGTACGATCTTCTATATCTACCATACATGCCCCGACCCGTCTGATTTCGTTTTTTTTTTCTTAAATTGATAAGGATTGAATCTTTTCTCCGACATATTTTTGTAGAAACGTTGCCATATTGTAGGATCCGACACATAGGTTTGACTGTTCATCTTTACGATAGAAACGGAAATTTATTGAAATGAAGTGATACCGTCACTTTCTTTTTCAAGAATGACGCATCATTCCCGTTCTCGTCTTTAATATAGATGTGAATTTGTTGAACATCCTTCAGTTGAACAGGGATGTAATATGGATTGGTATATATGATATTTCTGTTATCATTTATGTCTTCGTAGAAAACTCTTCTCAATAAAGGCTGTTCTGATGATCCAACAAAACTATTTTGGCATATATCCGAATACACATATATGATTTCGTCTTTTTTAGACTGTTCGGAAATACTGATCTCGGTTAAACCAACTACCCAATACCCATCAAATTGTAATGTTCTGTTTAATTTGACAAAAAAGCTGTAGGAGGAATTATTAGGGAAGAATTCCTTTCCATCATCGGAAGAAAGTACCATTCTCAAGCTCATCTTGGTTTCAAATGCGTGGTCAATGCTGACATTATGAGATTATATATCTTCCACATCTGTTTCCGGAACCCATGAATTAAACTTGTCTGGCCATCCTAACCATTTCACCAAAACATGTTTTATACCATTTATTTTCTTTCGTTTTATGATTTTTTCTATCTTGAAAGTGTCAGTTTCAGATTTATCGATTTTCTGTAATTCGTATCTATAGAAGGTACCCTTGATATTGTCTCCGTCTATGTCTGAGATTTTGTAAATATCATGCTTACCCCTCTTAAACCTCTTTGCTATTTTGAAATATTTCATCGTCCACTTCTCTTGATAACCTTTTTCGAATGTTCTCTTTAGATGGGATACTCGGACGAAATCCCCTACCTTGAATTTATAAGATGACTTCTGTTTTTTTTTATATCCCTTTTATCGGTGTAGAAGTTGGCTTCCGTTTCATCTTTTTGTTTCGTACGAGATATTGTACATATCTCATTTCGTCTTCGCTGGTTTTATTAACGGATGATGGTGTATATCCACCTAACGAAGCGTGAGGAGTGTGGTTATAGCTACTAACGATTTTTTGCAGCACGTCTATATATCTATATGTTTGCTTTTCCACGAAATACGAATATAATTTTCCCTTCAAAGAACGAATTACGCGTTCAGCATAATTACTTTTCACGGAGGAATTCTGTGTGTAAAAAACTTTTATATTCTGTTTTGCTAAGAATCTTTTGACTTCTGATTTAAATTCCCCACCTTGATCGAAACGAATAACCCGTGGTTTCCTGTTTTTATGGTCTTTCAAAACGCTTTTAATGGCGTCAGCAACTGTAGATTTTTTTTTAATTCTTTAAAGGTTTTACCATTAAAAATCTCGAAAATATTAGTATCAGCAGAAATTTAACGTTGTCGTTGTATTGAGCTACGTTTTCCATCCCATTGTGCATCGAGACCACTGACGATAACTCTGTTTCTAGGGAAGTGTCGTCGTACAGGTTTCTGCACAGTATACGCCTCTTTATTTGATAAAACTTTTTTAACTGTTCCTAAACCAATGTTGTATTTTCCCTCTTTACGAATAATTTGGTATACCTTTCCAGGTCCCGCAAAGGACGCTGGATGTGAGGGGTCCGTCCATATTTTAAGAACATAATCACGTTTCTCTTGATACGTCATTTCACGTACTTGATATATCACAGGTTTGTTTTGCGTATTTNAAAAAAAATTGTGTATGTGTGTGAACCTATTGCCTAATGGAAGATTAAATGAGTGTCATCAGGGTTTGGGGGAGGTTTTATTTAGTTTCGTTGCTGCGTAATTAAAAACCAACACAATATAATAAACAACTTTATTTTTCTAGCAACTGATATAATAGGTACAAGCGAAAAAATCAGAGTAATTATACATTATGTCTGTGTCAATAAATACGGTGCTATGTCAAATTCACTCTCTTGTTCTTTCCATTCGTCTTCTTCTTCTTTTTCGAAAGGATAACATTCTTTGCATGATAAAGCCTCTAATTCATTTGGATGTGAATAATAACAGACACATGTTGTTTTCAGTTCGGGTACGAATTCTCGCATTATCTGTATAGTGTCACAAAGTCGTTTCCATTTTTGCTTATTGAGGGCAACTCCTTTCCGTGTTGGTATGGGTTTATCCACGTTCGATGGTTGCCAAAAAATGTCGTATATCCACCGTAGGAAATTTGGGATTAACTGTTACGTAAACACCTCCGCCTAAATGTATGGTATAGGCTTGCTCCTCTTCAGCTGATTGTGTTTTCATAAACATGTTGTCTATCTCATCCTTCTTTTCCTCCAGCAACAACCATCTAGACAAATTGAGTGCGACTCCGTTTCATCATAGTGTCTGATGTGAATTAACATCTTATTTTTGAATTCTTTGGCAACAACGTAAACATCACCAAGGAGATGAATAAAACATCTTTCGTTGTAAGAAGTTGTTATATCATCATTCATCGAGGGTATATGCTCTACCATCTGTTGCGTTCTCTCTTTTTCTGACGACGCATTTTCCTTTTGAATTTGATTTTGCATTTTGCTGTAAGTTATTACGCTTTGCTTTTCTCGTTGGCTGTGGTCTGCTATTGCAGCTGTTTTATTTAAGTGTTTACCACAAATGTTAACGAACCGGTGATCCTTTTTATAATTGAAAAAGTCGTGTGACCAATATTCGTAATAACAACCGCAGCTATAGTTTGTCCCTTCTCTGTCGAAACCCATTTACAAACCTCGCATAGTTGGTTTTTATTTATACCAGTCAAATGGTTACGGTTTACTGATTACGTAGGGATGCTTATTATCATGTTACACCGAATGGTAATTGATACTTGGGTGTCCTGTTTCTATACAGGTGTAAATACCCGCATTTCTTGTGGAATGTCTATTTCTTCAAGTGTTTTCAGATAAATTAACCACATTCTCTGTGCATAAGTAGGATGCCGACGACACAGCTTCTTTGTGAAAAGGTACAGTGTCAATAATCTTCCTGGATTGATTATACCATCATTAAATAAAGTTGAAACAACACGTTCATAAATCTGGAGAGTGATATCATCCATTTCAACATAAAGATGTATGTACAGAACCCCCAAATTTATTCTATCGGAAATTTAAAAGTGTTGCTCGCTTTATACTTTTTAAGAACGGTATCGGGTATCAAATACATAGGTACCGAAAATACTTTTTTCTTTAAATTCTGAAATACTTCATGGTTTAGAGGAGTACACCTGTTAGGTTTCATAGCATAGAATCCAGTATCATTTTCTCATTTTCAGCTTCGTCAATTGTTTTGTTAATATACGGTATTATCTGCTGAATATAGTTCCATTGACGTGTATTTAGTTGCATTCCTTTAATAGTTTCCTTTCCATTGATAAACTGACGAATATCTATGATGACTTCCTGATAGAGACATATGGTAACATAATAGGTATCTGGTATTTCGAATTGTTTGATAAAATCGCACAAACTATGGTTGTATTTATACATCTGTTTTGAATGATGTAATTTGATACAGTCTGGTTTTAGATTGATCCCCCTTTTCGAAGAAATTTCTGTAATTGCTAATGTTACTGCTATCATCACAAGCATGGTGAACGTTCCAATCCATTTAAGAATTCTCCGTTGTGTAATAAAACGGTCATACAAGGTATTTGTGTTGGAAAGTGTGGGTAAGGAACTGTTAAACTCTATATCTATGTCTTCACTTAGTTCATCAGGGTTATTCCTTTGAAAAGACATGTTTACCTTATGATATTAAAACGTGTAATAAAAGTCTGATGATAAATATCTTTCTTTTGTATGTTATTTCAGTGATTAATATCTTGTATTTAATTTAAATTTGACAATAGATTTGTTTGATAGCCAACGTTCCTATTGCGGGGTTAGTCTATAAACTGACGACATTGAACTTACGTTCGGGCTTACTCGGGGTTTTTCTTTCAAGTACGATAACTCCAGTTCATTCACATTCAAAATCCCGCTTTAATATATTAAAAGTTTCGCCAACAAATTACCGCGGTTTTGCAACTGGAGTTATCGTGCATGAAAGAAAAACCCCGAGTAAGCCCGAACGTAAGTTCAATGTCGTCAGTTTCGTTTTGGTAATCATCGGATGTTGAAAAGGATGATTTGGAGTGAATGTAGCTATTTTTTGAAGTCGAGTAGGGTTTAATCAAGGTAACTGCTGTTGTAATTCTTAGATAAACATCCTGTTAAACGAATTAAGGAGGACTAGCGGTGAGATGAAAGGTATTAATGGAAATAAAATGAGTTGAAGCGTGGCTACCGACGACATTTGTATCTCCCTTGTCTAGTGTATATATGTGGATAGTCGATCTTTTTATTCACCGGGAGCAAGTCCCTGTGGTCTAATTAAAAAATATAACCTATAATTGAAACTAGGACATTAGTAAATGCGTTTGTGTCTGAAGATAATGTAATCTTGAACTTAATTGTTTTTTCATCTGTCAAATTGACGCAGTTTGAATAATGTGATCTTGAAACTTTATTGTTTTTATCTGTGAAACTGAACGCAGTTAGAACTATTAACGTCCCCTAACAACCTTTTTGTTCAAGTGACAAAGTATTATAAGTCATGACATCGTAACTAAACCCGGATTTTAAAGTACAAATGACACGATTTTTACATTTTTCACAAAACTTAGTGAAATACTTCCAAAATGCTGTAAAAATAATTTCTTTTTCACTTTCATGTGATTAACGATACGTACAAAGGGATAAACACCCCTTTTATCGCCCTTTCTGCTGACCTAGAAATTATGCAGATTCTGAGTGCGATAACGAGGTTGAACCACTCGTGACGTCACATGCGCCAGTCATCCATTTCTAAATCAGCTGATTGATATCGATACGAAATTTCCATAATAAAAAGCCGTGATTAGCAAACCAAAACAAACATCCACGTGGGTGAAATAACAAGAAGTTTCAAATGGTGTCCTGAATGGAATTAATTGAGAAGTATTTGTAAGTTCAATTGTCATTTATTTATTTGTTTTTTCTCTGTAAAAGACAAAAATTCAAAAGTGTAACCAAATATTTATGATTGTGCCCGTAATTAGAAAATTAAAGCAGTGATCAATAAACATGTCACTTGTTTGATTACTGCCCAAGGCTAAAATATGAGATAATTGTT
>MJUT01011525.1:17424-34722 GCA_002080005.1 Gigantidas platifrons
TAGACATCTTCGGACTGTCTGTTTTTTCTTATATGCCATTAAATGTATGTTGATTTTCGGAGTTAAGCTTCCAATTAGGTATCCCTTCCATGAGATATGAGTGTCACTTAGATTAAACTTAAGATGAATCCTGTATGAAAGCTCAATTTTTTTTATTTAACATAGAAGTCTATGGAGAATTCTTTAGTGGTATTATACCATAATGTTGTAACGAGTACATCTCGCCATGAGTGGGAATCGAACTCAAAACTTTAATTGTGGTGATAGGCACTGATTGCACAGGTATTTGTAAATCCAACTACCATACGATCACGACCACGACGGCCCCCAAGGAGTGGTTATATATACTAGTATACCCGTTACATAAGTTAGTTTCGTTTGTCCACAATCATTATAAAATTATTACATGTATGTTTTAAAATGAGAAAAACTAGACTAAGTTGGGATCAAATGAACCGGCTTAACACCGCCACATGTTTTTGCCTGTCCCAAGGCAGGATTAGGATTTCCAACAACGTATTCGTGGTATTTGTTTATGTTCAATGATGATTGTTTTGCTTTGTTGATATTGGTGGAATTGCTGACCATCTCTGTTAAGGGAAGCTCTGTATTAGTAATAAAATAAAAGTCGTGTGTCATATAAAGTAACTGTATAGTAACTCTCGTCTTTTCTTAAATTTTATATATGGATGGTCCATACGATTGCGTTTTAACCAAGTTCAAGAATATACATGTTAGAAAATTAAACATGTTAAAACATACAAAAACAAGATTGGCTATCTTTTCAAATTAATTCAAAATTCACGATCCAGGGGTAAAAAAAAAAAAATGAAAATTTAAAATTTCATAATATATTAAAATATTTTTATTGAAATGTCAGTGACAAGAGATTAAATAGCTAACTATCTGATGAAATAAGTAAATGCACTGAAACTCGCGTTAATAACATCTGAATGGTCATGGTTTGTATAACTTGAATACAAATGTGACGCATGAGATATGTGTGCCGTCTGTTAACATAAAGAGGTATTTCTATACAATACAAAGCAGGTAATGTTTTATATAGTAACAGACATAATACGAACACGAGGGTGTACAATGATTAACAATCTCTATAGAGATTCAGTGAGGGAAAAAACAAAACAAATATAAAAGGCGGATGTTTTCGTGTTTTTTATTACTCAGATTTCGACAGTGCACGTTGCTTTACTGAAAATATCTGTTAAAATTCTAATATGGTAAGTATCTAGATGGTTATAAGGATTTTGAAAAGAGGAAAAGGAGGGATAGGGAAATTATGGGCGCCATTTTTACATTTTCTCTAAGTAATTTATAAAATTTGCGAGGAAAAAAAGGGGGGGTGGGGGTCCAATCATCGAAACCGCTCTTGGGACTATCTCTGGTGTCCAATAGGAATTCGTGTAATTTGTGGTTAGACATAAATAGCTGTTTATTAGACAAAGTTGATACGATTATTGAAAGTGTAAATGTGGGGTAGAAATGTCTTGTAGCAATGCCAAATTATTAAATTGTGTTTACCGAAACATTTTTTACGACACCTATGCATTATTATTTTATTTATCTTTGTGAAAATTAATCAATTCGAGCATTAATTCGAACATAAATTTGATTAAAATACTTCAAAATACATACAAAATGTATTGCAATTGCAATGCTTAATACATATTAATTCGTTTTCAATCGTGTTTAGCTTTAAAAACAATAGGATAAATTATTTTTATTCTTAATACGAATTAAATTGAAGAACTGTTTTTTTAATCTCTAATCTACATTATATGCTACCAGCAGCTTAAATTTTCTATCTCAGATTTAAAATAGGGGACTGAAGGTGCAAAATTACGGCTCCTTAATAGTGACCATATATATCGTTGGGTTTTTTTTTCATTCCAAACTTATACCAATAATATAAAATCTTATAATGCCCCGTGAAATTGTTTGTGTTTATATATTTTGGAAATATACGGAAAGCCGAGATGTTGGTAAATTCATCTTATATAAAATGTACAAAACATAATCGGTAGACATTATATTTCTAATTCCACAAACTTCACATACTTTTCTTGTGAAAAACCGCAAATTATTCGAAAATCTGCCTCCATTTTAGCGTGAGTGTATTTCCATCCATGTTGGCCAAGCCGGAGTGCAGATGGGCAATGCATGCTGGGAATTGTATTGTCTGGAACATGGTATCCAGCCTGATGGTCAGATGCCCAGTGACAAGACCATTGGTGGTGGTGATGACTCCTTCAATACCTTCTTTAGTGAGACAGGGGCAGGGAAACACGTCCCCAGGGCAGTCATGGTAGATCTTGAACCAACCGTAGTAGGTAAGCATGCTTACTGTTATTTCATCTGCGTGCGATAGTCGACAAATCTGTACATGGGGAGTTTAAATAACACATATTTTCAAATACCCAGCCTGATTCTATTAAGAAAAGTTTATAGAAATACACGACTCTAATTTAATCTTTATACTAAAAGTTATATATACATCATTTTATAGCGATAGCTCAAGAGTCAAGATTACGTGGAGGCAATGGTTTGAAATTGAAGTGTTTCTTGTTACCCCGTCCCTCCCAATTTAGCAAATTATCTGTAAGTCATATATTCAGTTGTGAGGGAAAAAAAACTGAAAAGAGTCAATCCCGCAAGAAAGAAATTTACACTTGGTATGTACAGTGGCGAACAGAGTAACTTGTGAAAGGGGTTTTGGGGTTTCTACCTGACTTGGGGATATGGGGGAATTAAGCTTTATATTCGGCCATCTGTTTCGTGATTACATAAAATCAGGTGACCGACCCCGAACCCCCTGGATATATCACTACTGTATATCTACAATTTAAGAGTACTTCATTCCAATTTCAGACGAGGTCCGTACAGGAACCTACCGTCAACTGTTCCATCCAGAACAACTGATCACTGGAAAAGAAGATGCTGCTAACAATTATGCCAGAGGACATTACACCGTTGGAAAAGAAATTGTCGACCTGGTCCTGGATAGAATCAGGAAATTGGTTGGTTTTGTAATTTACTATTCTCTTATCAAGAGATTCAAGGCCATTTAATTTAGACAAGACTTCAGTCTAATAATTTGAATGCATTTTAAAATTTGGTTATGAAATTCAAAGTCGTTTCGTCACCATCTGTCTTTGTGCTATCCGGATCTTTTTGTATTTTGTCCTTTAAAGTAGTAATAAAATCCACAATAAACTTCCAATTATATTAAAATAAAACAAACCTAATGTCCTTGGAGTGTACGTCGGAAAATACAAACATAGTTTTGGTCAAGGAAAATACTTTCCGAGCCTCCAAATCAGACCCGTCTTAACAGCATTATAGGCCCATGGGCAAAGCAATGCACTGGGTCCCCTACCTACACAACCACTCACAGGAATAAAAATGTAAATGGTCGATAATTGTATTGGCATTTTCAACAAAATCCGTGTTTAAACATTAAAAAACATGCTGTACACACCATACATGGATTAGTATGGTGCCCATATGCTCGTGGGGCCCCCGGGCAGCTGCCCAGCGTGCTCATGCGTTATAAGACAGCACTGTTCCAACCCCATTTTTGAATACCTATTTTCAGCTAAAAAAAAAATGAGGGAAATTATGTCTGGGGTTAGATATGAAAAACGTTGCAAGAAAAGTTTGAAGATGCCAAGGAGGTAGTCAGAAGTCGTTTATCAAAGACAAAGGACAAACAATACAATGGCCAAAGAAAAAGGACAAACAACGATCAACAAAACACTACAGATTGAACAACACGAACCCAATTGAACACCGGTGCTCCGGAAGGGCTAGCAGTATCTACTGTACATGTGACATCCGTCGTGTTTACTGTTAAACAACACGTGCTCCGGAAGGGCTAGCAGTACCTACTGTACATGTGACATCCGTCGTGTTACTATTAAACAGCACGAACATCATCTGATGTGGAAATCGAGTTGGAAACCACTATATACTTTGATAAATACATGTAATATACCGGTATAAAAAAATCATGAACACCCTACAAAACAAATGGAAGTAAAGACGAACGGAAAATTGATATGTCTGAGGGCTAGCTATAAAAAAAAAAAAAAAAACCCGTTGCAATGCATTTCTTAAAATAAAGCAATATAGAGTTGTTATACAATTTGTTTTCAGGCTGATCAGTGCACAGGTCTACAAGGATTCCTCATTTTTCACAGTTTCGGAGGGGGTACCGGATCTGGATTCACCTCATTGTTGATGGAGAGGTTGTCTGTAGATTATGGAAAGAAATCTAAGCTGGAGTTTGCCATATATCCTGCTCCACAGGTATAGTATATTTCATCATCAGCAGTGCGGATTAGGACATGAGGCTTTATGGGCTGAAGCCCAGGGACCTCTGCCAGCTGAGGACCTAAAGAGATTAAGTGAAATGGTACTTCATTTGTAAATACAGATTGAAAGTATAAGTATGCTGAATTATCTCTTTAAAATGGCCAAACCCGAAATTCGTGCTTTTGTTACTCGTGAAACTTCACAGCATCTGTAGCCCAGGGGCTTACAATATCATAACACGGACCTGCATATCGTTTGTCTGTACAAATAAAATTCGTCCACGTTTGTAAAACGTACATGATGACATCTGCACTGAAAATGAAGACATTATTTGACCAATAAACATTTACTCTTTGTGCTTAATATGGAACATTAAACTTTGTTGAATATCAGACATTGCAACTGCTGTATAACCAGTCTTATAAAAACATGTTAAGCCTAATGTCACGTGGCCGATAAAATATAATATTAACTCTGTATTTTTTCAGATCTCCACAGCTGTTGTTGAACCTTACAACTCCATCTTGACAACCCATACAACATTAGAGCACTCCGACTGCGCATTCATGGTTGACAACGAGGCTATCTACGATATCTGCCGTCGTAACCTTGACATTGAGAGACCAACATACACCAACTTGAATCGTCTGATTGGTCAGATAGTCAGCTCTATCACCGCCTCCCTCCGTTTTGATGGTGCATTAAATGTCGATCTTACTGAGTTCCAGACCAACTTGGTACCATACCCGAGAATTCATTTCCCATTGGTCACATATGCACCCGTCATTTCTGCCGAGAAAGCATACCATGAACAACTAACAGTAGCTGAAATCACCAATGCCTGCTTCGAACCAGCCAATCAAATGGTGAAATGTGATCCACGTCATGGAAAGTACATGGCCTGCTGCATGTTGTACAGAGGAGATGTCGTACCAAAAGATGTCAACGCCGCCATTGCTACCATCAAAACTAAAAGAACAATCCAGTTTGTTGATTGGTGTCCAACTGGGTTCAAAGTTGGAATCAACTACCAACCACCAACCGTTGTACCTGGTGGAGATTTGGCTAAAGTCCAGAGAGCTGTTTGTATGTTGAGCAACACCACAGCTATCGCTGAAGCCTGGGCTCGTCTTGATCACAAATTTGATTTGATGTATGCCAAACGTGCTTTCGTTCATTGGTATGTTGGAGAGGGTATGGAAGAGGGAGAATTCTCTGAGGCTCGTGAGGATCTGGCAGCTTTGGAGAAGGATTATGAAGAAGTGGGTGTGGATTCCGTGGAAGGAGAAGGAGAAGAGGAAGGCGAAGAATATTAGAATCTTAATTGAACAACATGTAATTACAACAAAAGTGGAAAGACAACAAAACAAAATACTGGTACTGATTGTTTACCTTGGTTCATCTCCATTATTTTGTTTGATATTAAAATGTTTAAAAATAACTTGTTTGGTGATTAATATTACTTGTTTGACAAGGGGTTAGGCCTACCTACCTTATTTTTCTGCTCTCAAAAATGCCTACCCTAACATTTTTATGGTCATTTTGGCATAAGCACCGTTAAACCTTGGATTTCTTCCCCATTAACTTAATGTAAAAATATTTTGAAAAAAAAAATTCACCACCTACCTACCCTATTTTTTTAGGGATGAAACCCTAAACGTACATATTGTTTTTTGCCTTATGGTTATGGTGTTTAACGCCACTTTCAACAATTTTTCAGCTATATTGTGGCGGTCAGTTTTATTGGTGGAAGAAACCGGAGAAAACCACCGACATATCGCAAGTCACTGACAAACTTTATAACATAAAAGATGCTCTATCAAACATTGGTCAGCTTAAAGCAGGGATGCCTCAAGGGTCGGTGTTGAGACCGTTATTATTTTTGGTATTTATTAATGACATTGCAGATGGTATGACTGGTTTAGGTAGATTATTTGCAGATGATACATCGATAGGACATATTGCAAATGACAAATATTCTTTGCAAGAAATGGTAAATTTAAACTTAGCTTACCTAAATGATTGGTCAAAACGTTGGTTGGTCAAATTCAATCAAAATAAAACTGAAATTATGGTCTTCAGTACCAGAGACACAAACCTTTATTTCAATTTTGACTTTGATGGTGCTTCACTAAGAGATGTTAAATTACATAAACATTTAGGTGTTACTTTTAGTAATGACTGTAAATGGACCAAACATATTGATAAACATATAGAAAAGTCTTCTAAACAATTAAATGTATTAAGAAAACTTAAATTTTAACTTAAACGAAACTATCTTGAAAAAATTTATTTAACATTTATAAGGCCAATATTAGAATATGCGTCTGAAATTTGGTTTAATTGTGGCCAATTCAACTCAAATCGTTTAGAAAAAGTGCAAATTGAAGCCGCTCGTATTGTTTGTGGTTTTCCCAGTTACGCTAGTATAGCATCTATTTATAAAGAAACCGGATGGGATAAATTAAAAGTAAGAAGGGATGTTAAAAATCTCACATTATTTTACAAAATCTATAATAATCTGGCACCTGAATATTTATCAGATTTAATACCACCTACAGTTTCTGAAACTTCGAATTATTATTTACGTAACAGTCAAAATATAAGTCAACAAGCAAACAGACTTTCACTTCTTCAACAATCTTTTTTTCCTTCAACTATTAAGCTGTGGAATACGTTGGATCTTGATATTCGACAAATCCCTATTTTAGCTCATTTTAAGTCAAAAATCCGTCAGATATATTTTAAAAATGTGAAAAAATCTGTATTTTGAAATATATGTAATGGGAGAAGACTGTCTAAGTTGTTTAACTTGTGTCTTATCCTTTTGTCTTTTTGAACAATAAAATATGTTTAAAGTATAATGTACACCTCGCCCTGATCGAGATTCGAACTCACATCAGTGGTGATAGGCACTGATTGCATAGACAGTTTTAAATCCAACGACCATACGATCACGGCCCTACTCATGGGCGGATCCAGGATTTCAAGTTAGGGGGCGCACTTTAAAAAAAAATCGCGCCGAGCGGAGGGAGGCGCGAAAATATTTGGTGTATTTCGTGTGAAAATCACGATTTTACGCAAAAAAATCACATTTTTTCCAATTTTAGGGGGAGGGGGGCGCACGCCGGGTGCATCCCCCTCTGGATCCGTCCCTGCTACTTGTTTGGTGGTCCATATTACTTGTTTGATAAGGGGTTAGGGTTATGGTGTTTAACGTCACTTTCAACAATAATTTAGTTACATCGTGGCGGTCAGTTTTATTGGTGGAGAAAACCACCGACCTGTTGCAAGTCACTGACAAATTTATCACATAATGTTGTATCGAGTACACCTTGCCATGAACGGGGCTCTAACTCACAACTTTAGTGGGGATAGACACTGATTGCACAGGTAGTTATAAATCCAACAACCATACAATCACGACCACGACGGCCCCTTGTTTGATAAGGAAACTGTATCAGCAAAAGAGCCTATGAATTCTGTTACTGATATTGCTGTTTATTGTGAGATAATAGACATGTCTCCGTGTGTGATCAAATGGTAATTCTCATATAGATTCAGACTGGACAACTCATCTGTCTGTCTAGTTGTATGGTAATTCTCATATAGATTCAGAGTGGACAACTCATCTATCTGTCTAGTTGTATGGTAATTCTCATATAGATTCAGAGTGGACAACTCATCTGTTTGTCTAGTTGTATGGTAATTCTCATATAGATTCAGAATGGACAACTCATCTATCTGTCTAGTTGTATGGTAATTCTCATATAGATTCAGAGTGGACAACTCATCTGTCTGTCTAGCTGTATGGTAATTCTCATATAGATTCAGAATGGACAACTCATCTGTTTGTCTAGCTGTATGGTAATTCTCATATAGATTCAGAATGGACAACTCATCTGTTTGTCTAGTTGTATGGCAATTCTCATACAGATTCAGAGTGGACAACTCATCTGTTTGTCTAGCTGTATGGTAATTCTCATATAGATTCAGAATGGACAACTCATCTGTTTTTCTAGTTGTATGGCAATTCTCATACAGATTCAGAGTGGACAACTCATCTGTTTGTCTAGCTGTATGGTAATTCTCATATAGATTCAGAATGGACAATTCATCTGTTTGTCTAGCTGTATGGTAATTCTCATATAGATTCAGAATGGACAACTCATCTGTCTGTCTAGTTGTATGGTAATTCTCATATAGATTCAGAGTGGACAACTCATCTTGTCTGTCTAGTTGTATTTCCCGAAATTTAAATCTTTCAATTAAACCTGTCATTGAACATGAATAAAACAAATATTACATACATGGGGTATATATTTCTTAATTGATATGATATTCCAGAGCTTGTGGTTTCTAAAATGATTTCCTTTATAGAGGGTTGCTGCTAACAAGGAAGCTACTGGATAAATGATTCCCAACGGCAAAGTTGAAGCCATCGGCTCGAAAGTTTTACGGTCGTTGCCATTTCACGGTTTACCGTTACGGAGTATCTGTATCTCAAATGACCACGTACATGTTCCGTTTGTCGTAATCACCATCCAGTTCTTTCCTCATTCATAACTTTTCACACGACGGGTGCTACTAGTTGAACAGGAACTGCTTATGCTTCTGGGGCATCTCTGATCCGTTTACCCCTGGTGTTAGTGGGGTTAGAGTGGCTCAATCTTCAGTTTTCTGTGCAGTGCTTTGTAGATCATTGTTTGACTTTTGTCCTCTTTTTCGTTTTGGCTATTGCATTGTCTTTGATATACAGGACCCGGGTGGCTCCATGAGTTAGGTAGTTGGATTGAATGTAGGACAGAAAGTCAGTTTAAATTTTGCATTTTGACAAAGTCACAGTTTACATTTTGTATTTTGACAAAACATATAGGACAAAAAGTCACAACATAAAATTTTGCATAGGAGCTTATCACTAGGACAAAAAGTCACAATGAACACTTTTGTAAAATGACTGGCCCCATGTATTACAAGTAACTGATAGGACAAAAAGTCACAATTCAATTTTATGCTCATTTTTGCTTTCAAATTATATTCATATTTAATTAACAGCAAAAAGAACCAGATACTATATCACGGTCTGTTTTAAGGACAATGCATAGCAAAATGAAACTGTTCAGTTGTAATATTAAACCTAGAGTCAATAAAATACCTCTTACAATGAGCAAATCTGGATAACAGGAATTTCCCACAATGACACAAACATGAAAAGACATCAACATACGACAAAATGTGTACATTGCTACATATTCACGAACAACACATCTGAACTTAGAATGTCATGGATATTGGGAAATATTACCCAATTATGCATACATGTTATTGTATCAGTGTATACAGATTGTGACTTTCTGTCCTACCTACATACGATACATGAATCAAGGTGTATATATATATACAGATTAATACATGGGCATTTTCTCGCCTCGGGCGTCGAGGGATGATAACCAGGCCAATATGGAAATGCCCATGTATTAAACTATTTATTATATACTTCCGACATCTGCAGACGTAAACACCGGAAGTTGTTTATTTTGTCTGAAACGCACGAGGGGCACATAATAACCGGTTATTTTGCCGGGGTGTGAAAATATGGACAGTTTACTTCCGGTCATATTGGTCATACAAAAATGCTTTTATTTTAACTAAGTATGTAATAAATATATATATTGTGACTTTTTGTCCTACCTACATACATGTTAAGCAAAAATATAAGTTGTGAATTTTTGTTCGCCAGGGTAAAAAATATAGATTGTGACTTTCTGTCCGTTTACCAGTTGCAATTGGATTACCTAACAACTCATACAAGCCTATCACTAATACGACGTGGGTTCGCGCCCGGCTTTGTAAATTACAAAAAAGGGTGCACGCGACTCACAAGTGATAAAGTTTACCAGTTGCTTGCCCATGGTTCTCCGGCTTCTTCCACCACTAAAACTGGTCGCCATGATATACATTGTAGCTAAAATATTACTGAAAATGGCATTAAACACCAAAAAGCATTCAATCTTTGATTTACAGCTTCTGATTACCCCTTTGATATAACTTTTTCTAACATAAAAAAACAAACACAAATTTACAGATGCCTTAAGAGGACATATTTCATTTTTATTTCTATTTAATCATCCATTACCGCATCATTTTACTGAGGAGAGGTTCTGGGCACAAAAAAACCTAGCTTCATCCTTCCACTTTTAAAGTGTCTGTATCAATCCCAGATCTGTTCTGAATATTGTATTTCATTTTATTATCAGGATTAAGTAAAGCGTGATATGGACTTGGTAATCAATTATCCCGGGAAGGGGTGTTGTGGTTCCGATAGAGTAGTATTTGATTCACTACCTCGGCAATCAGCACCTATAGCTGTGAGCTCGAACCCCGTTCATGGCAAGGTGTACTCGATAGAACATTGTTATAAAGTTTGTCAGCGACTTTGCGGCAGATCGGCGGTTTTCTCCAGTGATCCACCAAATAACAAATATTGTTGAAGGTGGCGTTAAACGTAACAACTCTAATTGATCATTGGATGGTATTTTGTCAACATATTTGTACCACCAGTCTAAAGTAAAAATGTCTAGTTCTTAATGGAAATTACACACAACTGTAACCAATGCTTGTTTCGATTGATTCTCCGGTTTCCTCCACCAATAAAACTAAAAATATTGTTGAAAGTGGCATTAAACACCATGCCATCTTGATTTATTAATAACTTATTCATTAACAAGTTTTTCGATTTGATTTATTGGTATACATTTTGTATATATCTAGTTATTCGCTTGTTTTTATTTGTATTTGTCAACCCCACCATTATTCCATGTTTCTGTCTTACCGCTGGTCCCAATTTGGTGTCGGAGCTTTAACTTTTGTTTCCATCAGTCCACTTGGACACATTATTCTGATTCCGAGCCAACCAGTCTTTACTCTTACTCCTTAGCTGATAAGCAACCAATTTCAACTTTATAGCTTTAATGCTAACCATTACACCATCAATGCAGCTCGTGAGGCCCAGGTGGCTCAATGAGTTAGGTCGCTGGATCTAACAACTCATACAAGCCCATCACCAATACGGGGTTCATGCCCAGCTTTGTAAATTACAAACTAGAGGCTCTGGAGAGCCTGTCATCGCTCACCTGGTAATAATTGGCAGGGTAAATCCTTTGGAACGTGAAGTCTAACAAAGATTCATATTTTCTTGCGACTTAAGACACAAATTGCTTACTATTGAATGTGTGCTCCATAAATTCTGAAAACCTAAAGTCAAAATTAAAATCTCCCATGGTAAGGATATTAGACTGCTTAAGTTTTAATTCTTGAAGAAGGTTATCAACAAGCATATTTTTCAAGTCTTTCTGTTTGCAGATAGGAGCAGCATAGAACAAATCAAGTCAACTGGCTTGGTACTTTCTGAGAACAACTCAGTACAAATTCCCATTGGGTCTTGTAGGCTTCTATGTTAAACTTTGTTCGTCTATGGCGGCTATCTTGAATTTCCAATCGGAACCAAATTTACAATTTAGGTAGAGGACCATCCATAGATCATTCATACCAGAAAACAAATTAAATTGATTCAGTAGTTTCTGACCAGAAGATTTTTAAAGATTGACGAATCAGAAAACATGATCTACCCATGGCAGCCATGTTTAATTACCGATCAGCACCAAAATTACAATTCTGGTAAAGGACCTACCAGTATGTTAAACTTCATCCGTCAATGGAGGTCACCTTGAATTTCTAATCTGCACCAAAATAATAGATCAGGTGTAGAACCATCCATATAATGCAAAATATTCAATTTGTTGAGTAGTTTCTCAATGAAATTCCCATACAGTCCAATGGTTCGCTGATGGCAGCCATCTTGGATGGAGGTCTGGGTCACTGGATATAATTTTGAAAGTTGACCATTTAAGTACCATTCATGCCATGTTTGCTTTAAATTGGCTAACTGGTTTCAGAGGAAAAAAAAATTAAACATTTTTCCCATAGGGTCCTATGTTCGCTGACGGCAGTCATCTTGGATGGAGGTCGGGGTCACAGGACATAATTTTAAAAGTTTACCACCTAAGGACCATTCATGCCATGTTCGATTTAAATTGGCTTACTGGTTTCAGAGGGGAAAAAAATTAAATTTTTCCTATAGGGTCCTGTTTGCTGATGGTGGCCATCTTGAATGGAGGACATTATTATGAAAGTTGACCACCTAAGGACCATTCATGCCATGTTTGATTTAAATTGACTTACTGGTTTCAGAGGAAGAAATTTTTAAACATTTTTTCTATAGGGTCCTATGTTAAAACTATGTTCGCTGATGGTGGCCATCTTGGATGGAGGTCGGGGTCACATGACATTTTTTTGAAAGTTGACCACCTAAGGACCATTCATGCCACGTTTGCTTTAAATTGACTTACTGGTTTCAGAGGAAAAAATTTTTAAACATTTTTCCCATAGGGTTCCATGTTAAAACTAAGTCGAGTCATGGCGGCCATCTTGGATATGCGATCGGCACAAAAATAACAAATTTAGTAGAGGACCATCCAGTCATCATTTCTATAATGTTACAATTCCATCGGCTGAGTAGTTTCTGACAAGAAGATTTTCAAAGTTTCAACCAATCAGAACACATTATTGGCCCTGGCGGCCACGTTGGATTTCCAATCTGCACCAAATTAATAAATTTAGTAGAGGACCTCCCAATGAACATTTCTGTCAAATTTGGTCCAAATCAGTTGTGGTTTCAAAGAAGAAGAAAGTATGAAGTTTACAGACGCGGACGACAACGACAAGTGATGACAAAAGCTCACATGACCCTTTGGGTCAGGTGAGCTAAAATGGGTGCACTCGACTCGCAAGTGATAAAGTTTACCAGTTACTTGCCCATGGTTGGTGGTTCTCTCCGGCTTCCTCCATCACTAAAACTGGTCGCCATGATATAGCTGAAAATATTACTGAAAGTGGCATTAAACACCAAAATTCAAATTCAATGCAGCTCGTCTTGAATATAGCTGAAAAATTGCTCGCTGGATGTTAAACATCAATCAATCAACCATCAATGCAGCTGCATGAACTGGAGGACTTGACAACGGAAGAAAAACTTAACTTATTGAGCAGAATCCACAGACATGGGTAAAACTTCTCTGATTTTAAGTTGAACTGAATCATCCGCATGTTGTCTACAGTACTTTCAACATTTTAATCTTTATCTGATGATCATGACTGCCATTACTCTTAATAGATCGTAGGAGCAAAATAAAACACTTGCAGGGCCAAAAAGCCACATTTCCTTTCTTTCTTTGGCAACAAACAACTGCTAAACATAAACTATATATTATTAGCAGGGGCATACAAAATGAATATAGGTTCAATTTATTTTCCATTTTTTTTGTCCAGTATAAAAATGGAGATTGGGTCATTTGTTTACGAGAACTTCTTGTTCTTTTAATAAAAGAACAAGAAGTTCTGGTATAAAACTTTTATATATACAGGTAGTTAAATGTAATATCATATTAATACAATGATATAGCAAAAATATTGTTGAAAGTGTGTTAAACACCCTAGCCCCATTTATACAGTAAAAGTCTAAAATTTCTCTTTAGAAACGGCACAACTGATTTTCATTATGATCATTTACTTATTAACTACATACAATTTTTTTTTTGATAGGTAAACTAACTCCCAAAAGGTCCATAGGGGGTGGCCATCTTGGATTGGTACAAAAAGAGTTTCCATTCATTTGACCATTTTGTTCAAGGAGNATACAGTAAAAGTCTAAAATTTCTCTTTAGAAACGGCACAACTGATTTTCATTATGATCATTTGCTTATTAACTACATACAACATTTTTTTTTGATAGGTAAACTAACTCCCAAAAGGTCCATAGGGGGTGGCCATCTTGGATTGGTACAAAAAGAGTTTCCATTCATTTGACCATTTTGTTCAAGGAGATTTTTTTTTTAGATCATTGTTAATCAGAAACAATAATTATATCTGGCTGCCATGTTTATTTCTCGAATCCAAACAACATGAAAAGGTTTTGTTAAAATCTGCCTGAGGGGGTGGGGGGTTCATCAGAGATGATACTAATGAGAAATGTTAACAACCAACACTAAGTCATGGTAATAACTCACAAGCATTTCTGTCAGAGTGAGCTCATAACGAGGATATTTGATTTTTATGGACTTTGTTTTAATTCAAAAGAAAAGAAAACATTCCAACTTTTAATGAAACAAATTTGCAACATTTTTTATTTTTGTTTTAAACTTGCAGAGTTTCAAGTTTGTTAGTAAAAAATCCTCAATATTCCTGTTCTCCTTCTTCCTCTTCACCCTCTACAGAATCCACACCCACTTCTTCATAATCCTTCTCTAAAGCTGCCAGATCCTCACGAGCCTCAGAGAATTCTCCCTCTTCCATACCTTCCCCAACATACCAATGAACGAAGGCACGTTTAGCATACATCAAATCAAATTTGTGATCAAGACGAGCCCAGGCTTCAGCAATAGCTGTGGTGTTGCTCAACATACAAACAGCTCTCTGGACTTTAGCCAAATCTCCACCAGGTACAACGGTTGGTGGTTGGTAGTTGATTCCAACTTTGAACCCAGTTGGACACCAATCAACAAACTGGATTGTTCTTTTAGTTTTGATGGTAGCGATGGCGGCGTTGACATCTTTTGGAACGACATCTCCTCTGTACAACATGCAGCAGGCCATGTACTTCCCATGACGTGGATCACACTTCACCATCTGATTGGCTGGTTCAAAAACTGAATTGGTGATTTCAGATACTGAAAGTTGTTCATGATAAGCTTTTTCAGCAGAAATGACGGGTGCGTAAGTAACAAGTGGGAAGTGAATACGTGGATATGGTACCAAATTGGTTTGGAATTCAGTAAGATCTACGTTCAAAGCACCATCAAAACGGAGAGAGGAAGTGATAGAGCTTACAATCTGACTAATCAGACGATTCAGATTAGTGTAGGTGGGTCTTTCAATGTCAAGATTACGACGGCAGATGTCATAGATTGCTTCATTATCTACCATAAATGCACAGTCGGAGTGCTCCAATGTGGTGTGGGTTGTCAAAATGGAGTTGTAAGGTTCTACAACAGCAGTAGATATCTGTAATGAGAGAAATATATAATGTCTTTATCATGTTTTTATTAAATTCTATAAATTTTTTGCACCTTTTCCCATCAAGATGCCTTTCAGTTCTGACAAATTCAAATTTTTTCTTATAAAAAAAGGTATTAAACAGGAATAAGGGCCATAACCAGGAAGATAATTCTATCTTGAAACCTTTACAACATGCACATCTACAGTATTCATGTAAAATTAGAAACTCGAATGTAGAAGTCTTACTAATGACAAGCATTGAAAAATGTCATGTGTAAGAACAAAGCTGGATCAAGTATTCTTATGTGTCAGCATTTCAAATTGGACAAAAGGTAAAATCGAAAAAAAATGTAATGAAGCTTTCATTGGGTAAAATTTAAACATTCATACAGACTGAGGTGAACTACTGAAAACTTTTTATTGTCTGAATGAATCGTCTTTTACAAGACTGACAAACCAGAAGCTATATTGTTGGAATAAAACACTACTCACTGTACCTGCTCTGAGGGTGTTTTGTTTAGTTTAATGAAAGTACTTTATTGTATTTTATAGGAAACCCAAAGACTTTGAATCACAATTAAGTAGGAGATTAATTTTTGGATGGGTCTTATAAAATAAAGGCGGTTTTCTTCTTTTTAGCTGACAAAAATGTTCACCAGCTGAAAAATGTCCCCAACCTACTTCCATACTACTGCTATAAACATTTTAAAATCAATGTTAAAATCAAAAATGTTTTGAAACTTGAAGGGAGACATGTCAATGTTTTAAAATAAATATCAAAAACAAATTTTAAAATTTTGTGTGCAAGCCAATCAACGCACCTGTGGAGCAGGGTAGATAGCAAACTCCAATTTTGACTTCTTTCCGTAATCTACAGACAACCTCTCCATCAACAACGAGGCAAACCCAGATCCAGTACCACCTCCAAAGCTGTGAAATATCAGGAATCCTTGTAGACCTGTACATTGATCAGCCTGCAATACAATATTATTAGAAAGTGATTGTTGCTTAACACCAAATGAGCAATTTTGCAGCTATATTATGGTGAGAACAAGTTTCATTTTGACGAGAATGAGGAAGTCGACCAACATGCCGAGTTTTAATTTTATAGTGCTAATTCACTGAAACAGTCTGTGGGTAGACATGTTGCTCCACTCGAACACATTATCCTGATTCCGAGCCGACCAGTCTTTGCTCTTTACTATATTACTCCTGAATGCTTACTTAAAGGAGAAGCAACATACTAATTTTATAGTCTTTGGTTTTACCAGACCTAGGCCTGCGATTCACCACTCGGTAAAGGTTAAATATTTCAATTGGGGATCAAATTCCTGTACGACTTGGATAAGCTCTTTGTAATCGGGTTGAAACATTTGGTGACCAGTTTTGTCAGAGACAGCAACGGCCACATGGTCCATTTTTTTCAATGTCAATTCCTCTGGATATACGACTTTGTCGAAAACCTTTTCCATGTTAGTTTGTTGTTGAAATGATATAACCTATTAGACACAATATTCCTCATTTTGTTTCCGGTTTCAATATTGAGACGACACAATCGTGTAGTTTGCCATTTCACGGACATCTGAATAATGACTAGATAACCACAGAGTGAAGTCGAATGAAGAAGAACTAGTTTGGTAAACGAAACCATTTGAAAGTGTTACAAGTTTACTATTCAAACATCGGTATGATATAGAATTTTAACAAGAGCACCGCCCACGGGTGCTGGACGCTCGACTTTTTCTTATCTGATATTAAACTGCAAGCAATTTACATAATTATTGAGAAATTGCATTTTTTGAAGAAATTCGACTTTTTCTTATCTGATATTAAACTGCAAGCAATTTACATAAT
>MJUT01011525.1:54579-65177 GCA_002080005.1 Gigantidas platifrons
ATACAAATAAACTCCTTTGTTTTATGAAAATGTAACATGGGGATGGGAATATTAAGAACAAAATTAGAACGATATACATTTATAAACATTGTATTGCAGTTGATCTGATATTAAAACATAATCAAACGGGCACAATGTTGGGAAGAGTCAGATACATGTTATTTATTCAACTAACATGATACGACTGAGTGACGTCACATGAAGAGGTGTCATGGCCGCTTACACTACGACAGGAAATTCCAAATATTCATATTTCTAATTGGGTATATTAATGTTAATAAAGGTTTTTTTCTTCTTCAAATAATAAGTTATTTACGAATAACAAGTTATAATGAATTGAATTAAAACAACTTTTCAACTGACTGGTCTTTTCCTTTAAGTAAAGTACAACATTATGTGATAAAGATTATTAGTGGCTTATGATAGGTCGGTGGTTCTCTCCAGGTCCTACGGCTTCCTTCACCAATAAAAGTGACTGCCACAATGTAACTAATATACTGTTGAAAGTGGTATTAAACATCATGATCCTTTGCTATATGCAAGTATTCAAGTAGAATAAATTTAACAAAAACTGTTTTTTATGGTAGACAATTTCATTCTTCTATCATTCATAATATTGCAATTACTAACACGATGGTTATCAAGAATTCATAATGGCAGCTCCTTTAGAGTAGAAGACTTAGTCAAAACGATAAAACAATTTTGACCTTGACACCAAATGCATGCCAATGTAAAATTTACGACTTTTACGTGATGTTTATTCCACAACTAGTACTGTACCTAGTACTGCAAATTTACAAGTTGTTGCTGCATGTTCTGTGTGGTTATCTGTAAATACTGGTTTACAATCTTGGGGGTATTGAGTCGATTCTGTAGACATTGTATTTGTTGGCTGTTGTGTGTGACCTCCTCTTGTAGAATGGTACAATTTACACATATTTCGTGATTTTGCGTGCTGATTGAAGGCTCTGGAGACATTAGGATGTCCATGGATTCTTTGAAGAGTTGACTTGCTGGTAAGTAACTATAATATAATTGTATTTTCATTAAATTTTGAGATAAATAATTGTTAACAAAGCTAATAATCAATTTAGAAATACAAATTATACTACATGTACTAACTACCATTATCTTTTTCTACTTACAATTAATTTTACAAGCAACTTGTGACTGAAATTTTAAAATAATAAAATCTTGATCTGTTGACGATATGTTTTTCAATTACATTTGTCCACTTTTTTCATTCAAAGTGAATCAGTGAAATGTAAGTCTTCAATAAAGATAAAACTTACCTTTCTTCTTTAAATTGTAACTCAGTCAGTTCCAGTTCTTGACAATCTTGTGCAACTGCAGTGATTGGGATTACCACGCGCCCCGCGCCATAGTCGCATTACCCGACGAAATGGCGCATTTCCACATAAAAACTCTGCGTCATACGCGCGCATTCGTTTTCTGATGAAGTCAGACGTACATACAGCCGAACCGTTCTGTCAAGACTGCACGGACATAGTCCCATTGAAAATAATTTAATCCCAATCAATGTATCTAATTCATAATTTAGTTTTTATTTCAAAATGATCTGTGAAAGTTCAACTGCAAATCAACATCGATATCTGGTACCTTGTGTACATACAATTTTATACCTTTACATACGGAATTCAGGCTTAAATAAATCGTAAACCAGTTTCAAAAACTGATATATCTGATAACCGCAAAGTACAACAATGTGCAACAACGGACTTATAACACTTTCCGGGCGGGAAGTATCGGATACCGATCAGCATGTCACTTTCCCGTGGTTTTTTTTTTACTTTCTCCGGGAAACGTGAAATGGGAATTTCCATGCATTGCACAGCGTTTATCATGCATATCAGATGGATTTTTTTGTCCAGATCAAGGTTTAAGCCAAGAATTAAAAAAAAGTTCAAGCTCATATGTCCTTCATCCTATTTATTCAAACAGAAGGGTGTGAGTTGTCAGATAGTTTATTTATCTCCTCCACCCATGTATTAAAGTTTGTAAAATGTTTTTGTTCTACATTATTTTTCACACTGGATTTTGGCGCATAGTTCTGTCATTATGGCCCATTCATATAAAAAATGTCCCGTTGACAAGGAAGGGAAGGGGGCCATAGTCCCATTGAATTTTTTTTAATCCCAATCACTGCAACTGTCTAAGTTTTTCTGAAATATAAGTTGTTTCAATATTTAGTGTTTGACATTCATAACTAGTTGCTGCCTTTTTACTGATTATTGGTTTCCTAAAGGTGTACTTGTGCATTATTTTTTGTCAACAAGCTTGTTTTTTATTGGGTAATATAGGAAAAAGTTTGATTTAACATATTAGCATGTCATTGGCTTAAAGACAAAATCAATGCCAAAAAGTTTTTTGTCAACAGGCTTGTTTTTTATTGGGTGATATAGGAAAAAGTTTGATTTAACATATTAGCATGTCATTGGCTTAAAGACAAAATCAATGCCAAAAAGTTTCAAAAAAAAATTTAAATCATAATTTTTGTGCATATTCTGCTAGTATACATGTACTTTAAATTTTACATATTATGAATAGTTTACATAAATTAAACCAGCTTATTTGCATCTTGTATATATGCCCCCTGTGGGCCCTGTAGTTAATAAAGAATTTGAATATGCACAGCCTTTTTTGTTTTTTATACATGTTTCCTATTTTTAACCTGGGTCCATTTGCCTTTATTTTGGTCAATAAAGAAAGTCATCAATCTCACTTGTAAAAAAAATGGTGAGTTCTATGCACACGTAATGAGTCTATGATTCGCCCATACGAATTGTAAGTAAGACTCTAGTCTATGAGTAGTATCCCCCCCCTTTTTTTTCCCCTACATGACAACACAAGGTAGTTGCATTTCATTTTAAGAAAACTTGTTGAGCCAGATGGATGTGTAGATTACTTTTGAGAGATAATTCTTGGTCTATACGTTGTTATAAATTAATATATTTTATATACAATGTACTTACATTGTACGACGAATTATTCCTAGATCCTATCATGATCAAAACATGACTGACTCGATGGACTGCCTTCACAAATCTAAACACTAAGCTGGTGAGCACTAAAAGTTTTGCGAGGCTCTATTATGCTGCTGACATTAAGTTGCCGGTAATTGGGTTGTCGTTTGTCCATATAATAACTTCAAATATACGTGATATCCATACTCGACGTAGCGATAATTTGTTGTTGACATTTTTTAATATTCAAAATATTTACAAAATTGGCGCCGCCCACGCTTCTCAATGATTGGTCGTTGAATCGGATTCCCTGCACTTCGTTAATTTCCGATGCGTTTCTACCAAAGTTTGTTTAATCAACTCCTAGATATTGATGTTTAAAGTAATATTGATCTTTAGTAAAAAACAAAATAATAAAGTGTTTTAATTTGCTGAATTTTCTTTTTCAACAGTATTTATTAAATAATTTTCTCCCATAATGCCATTTGTAAACAACCCGCCATCTTTAAATCTGTTAGATGACAACATGAACTGATACTAAAACCATGTTCTTGGTACTTTGTTTACAAAACGAATTGTGAAGCACACGCAGTCAAATCTATTCTTAGACATAAATTTAATACCAAATAGATTCAAAGGCACTATAAACAACAGAAAATAGTAATCCTGAAAAAAAGTGTGCCCCCCCCCCCCCAAAGGCCAAATCATGACTGGTCAACCTGATTTAATTAACCGGTCCTAGGAAGTCTGATCATGCAGTCACAATTTGTAATTAGGTATCGTTCCTTTCATATGAAATTCTTAGGATTTTCTGCATTAAAGGAACATTTCAAGAGTCTATCATAATTTCACCCATTTCGACGGTTTCACTTGTTATGATTGATCGGTTCAAAGACAAAGGTCAGTAACTTGACACGGGTGTCTCGAAAGTGAGTCCAGAAGCACAAAATGATATTCAAATGCATGGTTATGATTTCTATTAAATAAATTTATATGTTTTTAATAAATTTCACATGTATTTTATAAATTACAGTGGCTTTTAAGGTCCTTACAGTGGAAATTGGGGAGAGACCAGAAATATTCGTTATCGGGCGATTGTACAAAGAAATGTCAATTACGAAACGCGCATGAAAAATTCCGGATGAATAAGTATGTTTAGCGATAACTATAAAGTTTAAAAAAAAAAAATGAGAATAAATAGTTATATGTTGAAACATTGATTGAAAATTTAAATAAACTAAAACGTGATTGGCATGGCTCAAATCCGGATATTTTATGCAGGTCTCGTAATTGCCATTCCTTTTACAATCGCCCGATAACGAATATTTCTGGTCTCTCCCCAATTTCCACTGTAAGGACCTTAAAAGCCACTGTAATTTATAAAATATATATGAAATTTATTAAAAACATATAAATTTATTTGATAGAAATAATAACCATACATTTAAATATCATTTTGTGCTTCTGGACTCACTTTCGAGATGCCGACTTGACACTAACAGTATGTTGGGTTGCGGAAATAACGTAAAAGTATCACGTATCAATGGAATGTCATTCCATTAATTTATATGAATAATGATCTAAAAAATAATCATATACATTATATTTCAATGACCTCTGGCTGTGCAGTTCGTTAATACGTTATGCAAATAAATTGACACATTTTTTTTTGTCCTGTCATGAATGCATGATTTCCCGTCTAATCGACCCTAAGTCACAAAAAAACAAACAAACAAATACTTGGTGTTTATCCATATTGGTCAAGTTCAGTGTTTACCTACTATGATTATTTAGAAAGACATGGCATTTCACTGAAATTATATATATTAACACCTTAAGTTTTATGTAATATTTTAAATGTGTTTTATTTGTTTTCAGCTGGTACAAATTGTATGAAGCCAAAAGAAGATATTCTACTTCCCTTACCCAAGACCCCTTATTATCGCAGGTATTTATTCATTGTGTATTTGTCTATGTTACGTCTGGTACATTTTCCACTGCTTCATACTTGTATAGTGCATTACATGTATGGTGTAGTAGATCATGGGTTTGAGCTCTGGTGAGGTTAAAACAAAAACTATCAAATTGGTTCTTGTGCTCCGCTTATCACACAGCATAATGTTCCAGTTTGGAGAGGCATGCCTCATTCCAGTGATCTGGCACTATAAAAATCCAACTAATCGTGTTGGTCTACTACAAAGCAGACACCATCTTACCAAATTATAACTTGTTCTTGCCACGATATAGATAAAATGTTGCTCACTTGGCATTAAACAACTAAACAATAATCACTCACTTACTAGATGCATAGTGTCTACAATTTTGGTTATTTGTTCCCATAAATATTTAAACTAGGGCTTAATTATAAAATCTGATGATTAAGAAAATAATTTAATGGCTAAATAAATTATTTGTAACTTCCCCAATATGATTTCAAAATGGAACAAATATATTATGAAAAAGAAACTTAACTAGTGCTTGTCATGCAGAAATAAAACACAATATTTTTTAAAATTATTTTCTTTTTATATTTAATTTAATTTTACTTATAAATTTACACGTATAATTCTATTGTCTGAAGTTGTAATTTGACAGAAGGATGCAACTGTAATAACCTACTATATTGCATTATGTGAAATCTTTACATTTTGTATATTTAAATGTAATAAGATATTTTAAGGTTTGTTTTCTTACATATTTTGTAATTTTATTTCAGGAAAATTGAAAAACAAGATGATCAGTCGGTCAAAGAGGAACCACAACATACATATTTTCAATTCAGGAATATTGACACGTGTGGATTAAGTGTAAATGTCTGTTGAAGACAAAAAAGCACAGCTAAATTTAACTGTAGTACAGACCAACCATTTGTTACAGATAGACATGGACAAAATTGGACATTGAAGAAGAACTTTGTTGAGAGAGATTGAACTGGGACATACTCTTACTCTGAATGTTTGATGTTTGGGAGAAGTGAAGAATCTTGAGTTGGGGGAAAATCAATGAAAAATGATTAAGACACTTTATTATATTAAGGGGTGCGGATGTTTATCGCCACTTTTAACAATCTTTCAGTTGTATTACAGTGCATGAAGCTCAGTTTTATTGGTTGAGGAAAACAGAAAAAACCACTGAGCAGGATTTGAACTCACAACTTTAGCAGTGATAGGTACTGATTGCACATGCAGTTGGAAATCAAACTACCATACGATCAAGATGGCCATTTTTATTATAATATTGAAAGCATGCAACAGACAATATGGTGACTATTCCTGAAGTCTTTTTTTTTTAGAAGCCTTTGTATTCTATTTATTTTCTACTTTGTTATCCTATTTTTATGTACTATAAATATCATCATCAGCAAGTAAAAGTTGCCATATTCAGATTCCTTCCTTTTGTTTTTATGAAAAAAATATTTTCTGTGCAATGAGGTTTGCTGAACAATGTTGAAAAGTGTTGTATAGTCATATCTGGTTCTGTCGATATCAGATACACCTCGAGTGCGCTAGATTGTGGATTCGAGCCCTGTTCTGATCAAATCAAAGAATATAAAATTGGTATCTGTTGCTTCTCCACTAAGCAGGCTGGCTCGGAATCAGAATAATGTGTCAGAGTTGAGTGACATGATTATCCGCAGACTGTTGTTTCAGTGAGCTAGCACTATAAAATCCAACTCGGCATGTTGGTCTAGTACAAAGTGAACCTGAACATGTTCTCATTTAAAATTAACTTGTTCTTGCCATGATATAGCTGAAAAATTGCTGAATTAGCATTAAACAACAATCACTCGCTCAATCTCAGATAAGTTGTTTCTTTGGATAACTAAAAGTAAGAAGTTTGACATTATGAGGTTCGACTGTATACAATGTTTAAACTTCAATCATCATTAGAAACCTCAAGACCTCAGTAATTGCATGTACATGATGAGTGATTAATATACATGTACCTATTAACTTTTTTATGCATACTATGATGGAAGCTTAATCTACTTTTGAATATTTGACGAGGGGGTGAATTTTCAGAACCCAGAAAAAATGTAATCTGCATCCATCAAACCAATAACTGTGTGTAGCACAGTGAATGCTCAATTTTCTGGAGAAGACAAGTTTCCACTATTTTAGTGAAGTTCATGTTACTTGTTTTCAATTTTCTATGTTTTATGCTTGTCTTTGTCTAATTTTCTTTGAAAGAAAAATTTGAATATACTAAAGTCCAAAGAGGTAATCAGAAACCGTAAATTGAAGGACAGGCCATTCAATGGCATGTTAAAAAAACAAAAGACAATACTATTGCCAAAGGGAAAAGGATAAACAATGATCTCCCAAATATTACACAGAAAACTTAAGATTGAGAAGCACAATCCAAACAAAAATATGAGTTGAACAGTTTACACTTGTTTCAAGGAAGATTAGAAACATCACTATTTATCAAATTTTTATTCTAACAGAAGACTTGGCAGTATTAATCAATTAGTAAAAATTAGTTGATATTCTTCATTCAATTGGATATTAATCAAATCTGAAAATAAAACCTTAAGAAATGACTAAATCAATTTTTTCCTAAAAAAAAAAGTGTTTTTTCTGGCCTAAAAAATGACAGAGTCAAACTTTCAGAACTTCTTTCAACATTAAAAAAAATCAATGTCCAACTTTCAAGCTTTATCCAACATAAAAAATGACAAAGTCCTACTTTCCGTATTTATTCTTACCATAAAATATTGCAAAGTCTATTTTCCAAACTTTTCTGCCATAAAAAATGACAAATTCCAACTTTCCGCATCTTTTTCCGCCATTAAAATGACAAAGTTCAACTTTCCGAGCTTTTTCCACCAATAAAAATGACAAAGTGCAACTTTCCGAACTTTTCCCCCCAATGAAAATGATTTAGTTTAACTTTCCGCACTTTTTCCAACCTAAAAAATGACAAAGTTCAAATTTCCACACTTTTTCCGACCTAAAAAATGACAGTCCAAATTTCCGCATCTTTTTCCGCCATTAAAAATGATTAAGTCCAACTTTCCGAACTTTTTCTGACCTAAAAAATGGCAAAGTCCAAATTTCCAAGCTGTTTCCGAATTATTTCATTTGGAATCTCCTGCTATGGGAAATGAATGAAAATGATGATAATGAAAAAAATATAAAATATTATCACATGCATAGTACATCCTCGTAATGACTCTTGAGCAGAACTCATGTTAGCAAATATTTACTATTTTATAGATGTTTCTAAAAAAAAAAAGGTGAGGGGTGTAATGTTTTTAACCTTTTTTTTTTTTTATAAACAAAAGCAGATCATACTGTACTAAGATCCATTATTTAATTACTTTTTACAAAATAAAATTCACAAAAACTTCAACTAAATAATATTCACTAAGCTAAATTTTAGGTGTCCATTATAGGGTGCACGTAAAACAGGGTCAGGATTTGCCTGCCCGTGTGAAATTTATCATTGTCTTGATAGGAAGAAAACTTTAGTTTTAGGGGCATTTCCATATAAAAGTCAGGTTTTGCCTGCTAGCAGGCTAGGTAGTAATTATGAAATGCCTATATGTGCATGTACATATATCTCATTTGTATATGTTTGTTGTTAATTTTATTTTTCATAAAACAACCCCCCACCCCCCCCACCCCCTTTTTTCTTGATTATCTCAACTGTGCGACAAGGTCAGGATTTGCCTGCTTGCCCTTTGTTGGGAATATTTGTCACTTATATTGTAACAATTTTTTATTTTGTATTGAATTGTTCATATTTGTTTGCTGTACATATTATATGGTGTTGTTTAAATAAATGTGACTGTGGAGGTGACAAACCCTTATTCAATTTTGTTTGGAGATATACTGATGCTACAAAACATTTGTGTGAGGAATAGGACACTATTTCAATTTGACATTTACTGTATGCTGTATTGGTCAGCAGTTGGCTGCTTTACAGCTGGACTTCACCTTGTTGATTTTGACATTTTGTTACAGCCATAGTACATTTACATTATCTAACTTGGATTGTTTGTCTTGCTATACTATTATATGTTTTACAGCTAATTAAAGCGGTTTCCATGTACATAGTCTAAGTGCAACCATTCCGGGTTTGGCGTTTTCGCCCCATTCAAATATAAATTTTAATGGGACTAGTGGCCGTTTTTAAGTGCCAACCCTTTTTTGTCTCAGGGAGTATTGTTCATTTCACAGGGAGTGAAGGACATAAATTTAGTAAAAAATGTAGATATTGCATGTTTCTTATTTTTGTTGCACTCCCTGATCTTTACATTGTATTGTTTCACATTATTAAAACTTATTCGTCATTTTGAATAAATGACATTTATGGGATATATATTGAGTTTGTTATTCTACCTCCCATATCCAAAAAATCAAGCGGCTTGGTTGCACTGGTGGTACAGAGAATAGTGTAGAAAGTTTCAGGTTTTTTCTCTACAGATTTGGGTATCACAATTTATCTGCTATGTCATGTGGTGTGGACATTCTTTCCGAAGTAAAACATAAAATATTTTATTAAAAATAATAAAACATGTGAATAATAGGAGAAAACCGACTGGGGCTCTAATTTAAAATTCTAATTGAATATGCCGAGGCCAAATTTGCATATGCACAAATGTATCAAATTTAAAATTAACCTTATTCTTTCTAGATCCTTTCCCTTAAATTAAATGGTCTTTCTAATGTTTATTGTTTACATTTGTATTGAAAAGGGACGATACTATAAAATTCCTAGACATGCAAGAATTTGTGAAAAATGTGGAGTAGTCGATGACGAGGCGCATTTCTTTTTATATTGTACAATTAATGACAGATTAAGAACAGCTTTTCTCCATGACTTTCTATATCAGTCTAGAATTAATACATTAAATTATATTCTTAATCCTATTTCTTCACAAGTGAAATCCTTAGGCTCCTTTATTAAATGGTCTTCGGAACTGAGGACAGGGGGCACTTGATTACATTTGTTATATTGTGAAACAGCCTTTTTGTTTGTTTGTGTATGTGCTTGATTTATTTTTTGTTTGTTTGTAGCCTTTGACCCTATATTGGGTGTAAGTTGTGCTAATAAAGAGTTATATTAAAAATAAACAATGAAACTAAAATAGGATACCCCAACTTCATGATCATTAGGAAATTATTAAAAAAAAAAAAAAAAATGAAATATCAGGATTAGAAATAAACTTTTGTAGTTACTAGCCCAAAGGGCTAGTAGAAGATATCACTCACTAGTCCTGTAGATGTGGCGAGCACCCTTCAGGATGCGAGTTGGCTAAGGGGGTCTGGGGGTATGGCCCCCCCCCCAGATAAATGTTGAAAATCTAGATGCAAAAGCCTGCAATCTGAGAGTTTTTTGGAGTGAAAATGTCTTTCTGAAAAAGACAGTTTTGAGGGTGTTTTTTTCCTTCAAATATGAAAATAATGAAATTTGATGATTGCCAATGAGATAGCTACCAAAGAACACAGGACAATGATTTCACAGTTTAGGCATTCAATGATTAGCAAAACCCAAATTTGTTATTAAAACAGTTTGGATCAATAAACACATTTATCAATACATCAATTTTACATAGTTTTAATTGTTACCTACATGAAAATCTGCATTTTATAATCATTTTCAGTA